>JARHVA010000434.1:5175000-5477500 GCA_037957365.1 Torreya grandis
CAATTTGTAGTTTAATAAACAAAATTTAATTAGGGTTTGCTGCAAGTCAATTTTATTTTGTTGGTGAATGAAAATTTGAATATTTTATGCATAAAATAAATGGTTATATTTTAATGGACATAATTAGGGTTTAGGGTAGAATATGAGTATTAAAAACTCAACTTGGGTAGTTTCATTCACTGTGTGATGAATAAAAAATGTTTGTCTTTAAACCCTATGTATAACAAACTCAAATTTAATGTCTAATAAACCCATCAAAATAATTGAATAAATAAATAAAGAATTTACTTGTGATATTTTGGTTATGGATTTGATTTAATTTATCTGGAAGGATCATTGGTTTGAATTAATTATTTTTAAACTATTAATCTATTATGAGAGGGGTTGGTGGTTCCTTACGAAGTCATGGTACTTCATGAGGTATCCACAATCCTTAAATAAATTTTGTCTCTACCTAAAGATTACTTGAACCTCCATTTGATTTTCCCAAAGTTATGCACAAATTTGCTTTTGGATATTTTTATGAAATTTCTATCGACTGCATATAGTTGGTTAAAGAATATAGGTTGCATTTGAAATTAAATAGAGACCCAAACCAAATGATTCTTTTACTGGTAACTAGTATTAGGAAGTGGCAGGGAATTATTTTAATGAACTATTTTGTATTATGGAATGTTGTTTTAAACTACTATCTAAATTTGTATCAATTTTATCTAGTACATTGGCTTCAAATTGCATACCTCAATAAATCTATCATTTAATTGATTTAATGATTTAAAACTGAAACATGCATCCTTGTAGAACCATTATTATTGGTTGTATGTTAGATGTCATAGAAGGATTTGATTAAATAGTCATTTATTGGTTTCATTAACTTGGACACCCATCATTATTATTGTTAACTGCTTTATGGTTCATTGAGTTTCTATGATGGCTGCATGTGTCATTTATCTCTAGTTCCAATTTTGAATCATTTAAATGTTAATCAATTCATATTAATGAGTTAGGATCATTGTAAATCGTACCTACTTGCTGAAAATAGCCCCTTGGTGACATTGGACCATTTATTTGGCTATGAGCATGCCCTTTCATAACTTAAGGAATTGAATCAACCTTGATTTGTTTCTATAAGTTTTCTAAAATCCAAGAGACTATATGTGTTTATTAGGATCCTTATGAGTTGTTTAATATTCATTTGTGTCTATTGGGTTGTGACTGTTATTGTATACTTGTTGCTTAGTTGTTGTTGTATGAGTTGGGTCAGTGGCTTAGTATCCCTATTGAGTCTTCAATATTCTTGCTTATTCTGCTACTAAATCCACCATTCAATTGATGGATGGGGTGGTTAGGGCCACTGTATGGTTGGGCTCATTGTAATGTGTGTATGGGATTTCCCTCTTACTAGTAGATGTGCTTCTCTCTTGGATTCAGGTGTTGAATGTAATTGGTAGAATATTCTAGAAATTATATTTCTTCTCATAGATGTACCATAACAAGTTAATATGGTTCTCAGTGATTTTTTTTTCTTTAGATACTCTTATATCATGAAATTTCTTCCTTCTTGTATAATACTATTGCTCGCATTTGAGCATGTGATTATACACTCATTTGGTAGATGCATAATGATCTTATGGCATCTCAAATAGGAAATTGTTGTTCTTAAATCATTATTTTTATATTGAGATTATTTTAAGAATTTCATAGTGGCTTAGCATTTTAAATTATTTATCTCACGAACATGCATCCTAAGATTTTTAAAAATGTGTTGTTTGTAGGAGATGAACACTTACAACCAGGTTGTATGTTTCTCTTATTATTTTGTGTGGAAATAAAAATTATGTAAATCCATGTTAAGAGGCTTTTACATGCATATGTTAAATTTTACATCACTTGGTAGCATGTTAAATGTATATGATTTGATTGGAAAGATTATGAAATGGAAGGTGAAGTTGTTGTTTCCAATATGCATTTTATTTGAGTCTAATGTAATATATGCAACTTATCACAACCTACAACCATGTTTGATGATTTATTTCATTCTAATGAGTAAACGAATAGACATATACAACCATATAGTGATTGTCCTAAAATTACATTATGCCTTCATTCTTTGACATTTTGGTGATGTTATACTGAAAGTAATCATATTGTAGTAAGTGTTTCCTCTTGTAGCTGGTAATTATGTTATAATCATTTCAGACTATAGATTGTTGGTCATATTCTTACAGGTTGGTTTTAAATAAGTTCCTCCCTTTCATTCGTTACATGTTATGCATAGGTACAATGTATTTTTATAGCCATAAACTATTACTTGTTTCAGCTAAACTAAGTATTGCAATTATTTCACCTATGACTACTATCATGGTTGTAATGAATAACAAATCATATTAGTTCTTAATTGTTTTCTTCTATGTAAAACTAAATTGTAATTCAATTAGACAATCCTCAACTAATAATTATATGGTTAGGGTTTTAGGGTGTAAGGACCCCAACCTGAGATTTAGATACACAATCTCGGTGGGTAGCATCTCCTTAAATACCCTTATCAACTATAGTGCTATTATTTTATAAATGCCTATTGAATGTTAAAATTAATCTAATGAAAATGAGGAGACCCTTAATCAAGGTTAAGGATCCTAGAATGGTCCTATGCAGAAGAAAAATATTTTATATGGAATTTAGAGTTTATCCATGTGCACTACACACTGATACATCCCAAACTGTATATTCTCAATAGGTAACATACTTCCCTATAGGATCCTTTATGGATGTTTACCCTTGGCTAAGTAGTCTTAATCTACCTCACATGGTTATGGATGTATGCATGTGTGTTTACGATGATTATGTTATTGTACGTATTGTCTAGACGTATAGTGGCCCCTACATAGATCCTCCTTTTGCACTCTGATAAGCAATCCCAATATTTTTTTGGAGGGTTGTTTTAATATATATATACTCAAAAGCTAATCAATTTGATTGACAAATCCCATTTGATATTTTAAATGTCATCGTTTAAATAACTACATAAAAAATGTGGGTAAAAAGAAGGGAAGTGCACAAATTTTTATGTTGTCTATGGGAGTAGAAAACAATTAAGCTCAAGTACATATGATAAAACCAAGGCAAAATAAAGGCAAAGGTGGATGGATTTTTTTCAAAGGGAAATGGACATCCATTTAGAAAGAAAGTATATTTGGAATAGACATTAGTTTTGAAAGGATAGATAAATATTTGTTTAGAATGGATTTCATTTTGTAAGGATAAACAAGTATCCATTTTGGGATGTGTAGAGTAAAAATTTACTCTACGTTTCATTCTATTTTGTTCAGTCACGCGCTACAAAATTTTGTCTTTGCATTCTTTGGTCTGAGATGGCAGAGTTTTGAAATAGAGCACGGCCTCTTTTTTCCTCTCTGATTCATTTTTTGTCTAAGTGTCAAGATCAAGCGACAATTGCCAAGTGTCATCATCTGAGGTACCTTTCATATTTTCTATAAGTTGGTCGAAACATGCCACGTATCTCATAGTGACTCAGCAGAACGTGCCAAGTGTTAGCGTTCGTGGTTTCATATTGGTACTCGCATTTCATCTCTTTCCAGTGAAAGGTTTCAAAAGCTAAGTATCAAGATTAGGCAGAAAGCACCAAGTGGCAATAACAGAAGGTCTTAGTGTTGCTTTTCTAAAAGTGACAAAATTTGCCATGTATCCCAACTGAAGAGAGCGGAAGTCACCACGTGTCGGCATCCAAAATATGTTTGGTTCAATGCTTTGGTTTAGTTTTTGGTTCAAAGCCTTTTTGGTTCAAAGCCTTGGTTCAATCTCCTCATTTCAATGCCTTGGTTCATGTGTAAATGGCGCACAGTGTTGAACCGTTGAACCATTGAACCATTTTTGGTTCAATCGGTCGGTTTAATGGCTTAGTACAATCAGGCAGGTCAAAAGAGCATCCCAAAAAACCAAAGGGGGCAAGTACCCTTTTATAAGGCAGTAAGGCGAAACCAAACCATTCAAGTAAAAACTACCAAGTGTCATCTATCGAGCCCCTTTCTACGCCATTCCTAGAAGTAGCGAAAGCCACCACGTGTCACCATCTGAAAGATCTTCTTCATGTTTCATTACTAAATAAAGACTGTGGTGGGTCCCAGGTTTTATTTCTAAAAGTTTGTAGAAGCTGCCAAGTGTCACCATTTGTAGGAGCCTAACATGTGTCTCAAACATTTCCACACTATAGCTAAAGAGCATCAGAGATTGCCATGTGTCCTTTGTTGAAGCAAGCGGAGATTGCCACCTATCCCTATGCTCCTTTTCAAAGTTTCTTGGGTAAGAAATGTTGTGAATCTTATTTTATTTTAAGCTATTGAGGTTTGGAGGGAGCGAATAACGACAAGTGTCAAAGGTGGAACAAGGCTAAGTAAAGACAAAAAAAGAGTATAAGTTACACAGAAAGTGCCGCGTGTCTTCGATGGGTGCTACAGAACACAACAAGTGTCATCCTCTAGTGTTTTCTAAATATTTTCAAGGAATTGGCTAAGTGTAACATAGCATTCAAGAGAAGGGAGCGTCCTACAATTAGTTTCAGCCAATGAATTACCAGAAGGCTAAGCATTTCAGAATCTATGAAATATCTTCTACTAGACACTTTTAGTTAGAGAAGATTTCATTTGGGCCATTAGATTGGGAGCAAGTAGACAATCTGGAATGAATCCAAGGCTATAAATAAGGGTGCAGAGAGAACCATGAAAAAAGGAGATCAATTATCAAAGAAAGAATTTGAGAGAGAATTATTGTAAACAGTCTAGACTTTCTAGAGATGGGACTAAGTAATATCATTTGCTTTTGTCTCATTTTCTTGAGTTGAAAGGTTTATATAACTGTACGTGTTTTTGTGCCTTTTGTATGACTGGAAGATTCAAATAAGAAGATTGAACCCTATGTCTTTGTTGACATTTTCTGTATCTCAGCAAAAATAAGTCTATGTTGTGAGCCTCTATTTCTATTGTTTCAATCTTTTACATTGATCATGCACTTGTTTGCTCTTAAATATAAATGAATCCTACATATAGTCTCACTGTGCTCAAGATTAAGGTTGAATTACATTCAGGCACATCGCCATAGAATAGATTTTCTTTCTTGCATTGTGTTTCTGTTAAAATTCCTACCTTTTTCCCAGTATATACTTGATTTAAAGAAGAACCAGCTTCTCTAAAATTTGGAGGTTGTTTCAAGATGAAATTACCACATCTTGAAACTTCTCATTATTGTTGATTAGAATCAAGCACAATTTTAAATCATCAACAATTTTTAGCATGCCTGGTGGGATGAATCTTTCAAGGAGTTGAAGAATTTTTGGTGTGTTCTTCAGCCACCCAGCCTTTGAAGGTTTTTATTTTATCAACACCAACGGTGACTCTGAGTTGAATCAACTGGTTAAGTAGTCTTGGTATCATCAAGAAATCACCATTCAATATGTATAATTCTGTGACTCAAAGCTATGGGTCTTATGCCCCTTCATATATTTTTAATCAAGATCAGGTTGCTCATGGAATCACATCAAGAAACAAGGATGCATATGGTTATAAGTTTTTCCCTTCACAAGTCCGATATGACCAGCCTCAGCCCTGTCATGAGCCATATCAGTCTTATGCCCAATCTTCCCAATATGTTACATCTCATACTCAACCTAATCTCATTTCCACCTTCAAACAAGCATTGTTGGGATATAAAAAACATGTATTAGATCTTGATAATAGAAGGGGATGCGGCCAAGAAATTCTTAATAATGTCATCTATCAAGTAAGAAATGCAGTAGATCTAATTAAAAGTGAATGGGCTCCCATTGAAAGAGAAAATTGGTAAAGGCTTACATATGAGATGTTGGATGTGTGTGGCTTGATTGCATTTTTAGAAGAAAAGCTAAGTATTCATGAGAGATAGCCTTATCAAGTCTATCAACATGCATATTCACTGCCATAAGTTTCATATCAGATATACGTAGCCCCTGCTCATGAGCCAAGTCAAACTTGTCAAGGTCCTTTCCCCAATTATGTCGAGTCTATGTTGATAGCAAGGGAAGTGGAATCCAAACCCTCACTTCCCCCTCAAGTCCCTCCCACCCTTCCTCAAGAAGCTTCTTGTTTTTCATCAGAACATTCATGGACTCCCCACTTCTATGATGATTCCTATGAGCTCCAAGAAAGACTCTTTCAAGAAAATCTAACTAAGCATGAGGAATTAGAGGCAAAGATGAGATTGCTTAGAGAAAGAGAGATAGATCTTTTAGACCTTAGAGAGGGGCCTATGCCAAAAAATACCTCTTCTACCAATCCTCAGATCTCTCAACATGATGTCCAAATTCTGAGTTGGAAGAGGGAAAATCATGAACCAGCTAGGAATCTTGAAGAAGATAAAATTGTTGACTCTTTCCAAGAGAAAAGTTCTAGAACTAAGGTCATGAGTTGGAAACAAACAATGGAATCATGGGGAAGAAGGGAAGAAGAGAAAAGTTTTGTTCAAAACCTTGAAGAAGTCAAGGCTGCTCTTACTCATGGTGATAATCAAGTAGAGGATCCTACATTTGAACACACCCCATCTACACCCCTCCAAGAGAGCTATCAAGCTACATCTGATATAGATGAAGTGATGGACAAATGGAAAGAAGAAAATCATTTGATTCTAGCTCAAGAATTATCTCCTCTTCCACATATGTATAACCATCAGTCTTCTTCTTTATCCCTTTTCAAAGAGGAATATATTTTGGAGGAAACAAATAAGTATGCAAAGGAGTATGCTCAGTTCATGGCTAGTCAAGAAGATTTCATGAGTGCAGATGAGGAGGAAATCAATATAAGTACACCCTTTGATGAACCAGATGACAAGTCACAAGATTTTGCCTCTATCTCTGAAGAAAAAGAGATAATTTTTGATCATGTTTTGAATGACTTGTTTGAAGTCATTGGGGCAGGTTACACTATTCTTCAAGAAGGCTGTGAGTTGGCTTCAGGTGGAGAAGGCAGCATTAGGACTCAAATAAATACGTGAAATTGTTGTAAACTATCAGGCTTACCCTTTCAAGAGGTTGGTAAATTTGAAGATGATATTTTAAAAGTCATTAAAGTGGATGATCATGCAATGGAACTCAAGCATGAGGCAGAAGGAGATAAGCCAAAAAATGATGTATATCAAAAGGCATAGAGTAGAGAACCAACACACATTGATTTCTTGATGAGACACAATAGTATAAAGAATCAACATTCAATAATTTTTAAAGAACAAGAAGAGTATGTATATGTTGGGGACATGTTTGACTCTGATTCACTTAGATGCAGGCCAATCAAGGTGGCAAGCAGGATGAGCAAGTCACCAAAGCTCCATCCCATTCAGCCATTTTTCTGTCATCATAAGTCTTCTCGCCATGAAGGAAACTTCAAAAAATTTCCTTTTGATCCAGGAGGGAGGCAAATATACCTGGTTAGCTGTATATAGTAGTTTGCTTTCAATTTTTTTGCTTTATTTTCCCATTTTTTCTTTCCCGCTCTCTCTTTTAAATAAGTGTTCTTTGAGCACATGGCCATGGCTCAGAATCTTTTCAAAATTTTCAAGACTCTCGACACATTAAGTCTCTCTCAAATCTCTATAATTCCCTAGATGTGTCTGATTCATCAGTGCTAGAAGTGGAAGCTATTTTGATCCATCTTGAATTCCAATTGAAGGTTACAGTTCATATTTTATAGAGTTTTCATACAAGGACATCATTAACCTTGATTTAGCTTTCCAAAAATTGCAAAATAAGTAGGGGCTATTTGATGCTGAATGGTCTATTTATCAGATGGCTTTACTGAAGTTGGGATTGTTGCCACATTTTTATATGCGAGAAATTGTGGTTTCATTTTGAGTAGGCTCAAAAGTCCTTGGGGTTTCTAATAAATATAGAGTAAAAATTTACTCTACATTTCATTCTATTTTGTTTAGTCGTGCACTGCAAAATTTTTTCTTCACATTCTTTGGTCCGAGATGGTGGAGTTTTAAAACAGAGCACGGGCTCTTTTTTCCTCTTTGATTCATTTTTTGTCTATGTGTCAGGATCAAGCGGTAGCTGCCAAGTGTCGTTGTCTAAGGCACCTTTCATATTTTTTATAAGTTGGTCAGAACATGCCATGTATCTCATAGCGACTTAGCAAAACGTGCCAAGTGTCAGCATCTATGGTTTCATATCGGCACCCACATTTCATCTCTTTCCAGTGAAAGGTTTCAAAAGCTAAGTATCAAGATCAGGTAGAAAGTGCCAAGTGACAATAGCGAAAGGTCTTAGTGTTACTTTTCTAAAAGCGACTAAAGCTGCCACGTATCCCAGTTGAAGAGAGCAGAAGTCACCATGTGTCGACATCTGAAATATGTTTGATTCAATGCCTTGGTTCAATTTTTGGTTCAAATCCTTGGTTAAATATCCTCATTTCAATGCCTCGATTCATGTGTAAATGGTACGCAGTATTGAACCATTAAACCGTTGAATCATTGAACCATTTTTGGTTCAATCGGTCGGTTCAACAGCTTAGTATAATCATGCAGTTCAAAGGAGCATCCCAAAAAACCAAAGGGGGCAAGTGCCCTTTTGAAAGGTAGTAAGGTGCAACCAAACCATTCAAGTGGAAACTGCCCAGTGTCATCTACCGAGCCCCTTTCTACTCCATTCCCAGAAGCAGTGGAAGCCACCATATGTCACCATTCAAAAGATCTTCTTCATGTTTCATTGCTAAATAAAGACTGTGGTGGGTCCCAGGTTTTATTTCTAAAAGTCTGTAGAAGCTGCCAAGTGTCACCATCTGTAGGAGCCTAACATGTGTCTCAAACATTTCCACAGTATAGCTAAAGAGCAATGGAGATTGCCACGTGTCCTTTGTTGAAGCAAGCAGAGATTGCCACCTGTCCCTATGCTCCTTTTCAAAGTTGCTTGGGTAAGAAATGCCATGAATCTTATTTTATTTTAAGCTATTGAGGTTTTGAGGGAGCAGAGAGCGACAAGTGTCAAAGGTAGAACATGGCTGAGCAAAGACACAAAAGAGTATAAGTTACATGAAAAGTGCCACATGTCTTCGATGGGTGCTGCAGAACATGACAAGTGTCATCCTCTGGTGTTTTTTAAATATTTTCAAGGAATTGGCAAGTGTTACATATCATTCAAGAGAAGGGAGCGTCCTACAATTAGTTTCAGCCAATGAATTACTAGAAGGCCAAGCATTTCAGAATATGTAAAATATCTTCTGCTAGATACTTTTAGTTAGAGAAGATTTCATTTGGGCTATTATAGTGGGAGCAAGCAGACAATCCGGAATGAATCCAAGGCTATAAATAAGGGTGCAGAGAGCACCAAGAAAAAATGAGATCAATTATCAGAGAAAGAATTTGAGAGAGAATTATTGTAAAGAGTCTAGACTTTCTAGAGCTATGACTAAGTAATATCATTTGCTTTTGTCTCATTTTCTTGAGTTGAAAGGTTTATATAATTGTACGTGTTCCTGCGCCTTTTATATGATTGGAAGATTCAAATAAGAAGATTGAACCCTATGCATTTGTTGATATTATCTGTGTCATTTGCAAAAGTAGTTGAGACTGTAGATTTTCTAGAGCTGTGATTAGGAATGTCATTTGCTTTTGTCTCATTTTCTTGAGTTGGAAGGTTTACATAACTGTATGTGTTTCTACGCCTCTTATGTGATTGGAAAATTCAAATAAGAAGATTGAACCCTATGCCTTTGTTGACATTTCCTGTATCTCATCAAAAAGAAGTCTACGCTGTGAGCCTCTTTTTCTATTGTTTCAATCTTTTACATTGATCATGCACTTGTTTTCTATTAAATGTAAATGAATCCTACATATAGTCTCACTGTGCTCAGGATTAAGGTCGAATTACATTCAGGCGCATCGCCATAGAATAGATTTTCTTTCTTGCATTGTGTTTCTGTTAAAATTCCTACCCTTTTCCCAGTATATACTTGATTTAAAGAAGAACCAACTTCTCTAAAATCTAGAGGTTGTTTCAAGATGCAAGTCCCACATCTTGAAACTTCCCATTGTTGTTGATTAGAATCAAGCGCAATTTTAAATCATCAACAAGATGCATGTTTTATATTTAGTAAAATAAATATTTACCTTTATAAGTATGAAAATAGACATTTTAGGAAGTATAAGTTCACATTTACCTTTATATTAAATTTTATATTTTTATGCTTCAAATTTATTTTACTAAGTATAAGAAATTATGGTCACTCTACATCTTCTAGAATTGGTTTCAAAATTAAAGGAGTTATCATTATACTTTAGAATATGGGTTTTCAAAATTTAATTTGATCAATACATAGTCATTATTAGGATTTAGGTATTGAACATAAATTTATCTATGTATAACTTTTAATCACTCTTTCTTTTCGACAAACCAATTATTATTTTGTATGTTTTTATACTTTTCAAATTGATTGTTGATATTTATAGGAGTTCTAGATATGCGAAAATTAATTTTTAAAAACTTTGCATCTCTCAGAGATAGTGAGAGTTGATAGGATATTGACACATGAATTCACATACACACTTATTGAATGCATCTTAAATATAAATTTGAGGTGTGTGTGTGTAGTGTTTTAAAAAAATAGTTAACATGATTTGATTAACATCAATTAAGTATATGAGAGCATTGTTTGTCATTTTATCATAATTAAATGTTATTATTTGAAATTTTTTAACTAAATAAACCCCCAATTAAGTGCAACTAAATAGACTTCTATATCTAATTAAGGCTGATTATTTAATCCTAAATTATTAGTACAAGGGTAAATAAGGTTAAAAATGTAGAAATAAATAAGTACAAGGGTGATAAACATATCTATAGCAGTGCATTAGTTTGTAAACTCAGATAAAAAATATTCTAAATTTATAATACCAAGATATGCTAAAAATAGAAAGTATAACTATTGATTGATATTACAATAAATTGAAAACAAGAATACTTAGTAGGTTTATTGTGTGCATGTAGATCTAGGCTGAAACAAATTAGAAGTGGATTGGATCAGGATTTGAGAAAAGTTGTTAGATATTATAATTTTTGTATTTTATGGCTTAAGATGCTTGCATCAGATTTGGACACTTGCATCGATGTTGGTGTCTGAGCTGGACATAGGTGTTCTATAGGGAATACAAACTGGAGTTGGATGTGACCAACTAGAGCCTTCTAGGTTTTCTATTTCCTTTTTTATGATGTAAATGTTTAACCATAAATTTATTGGTACAAGGGTAAATAGGGTTAATAATATAAAAAAAAATAAACAGAAGGTTGATAAAAAACTCAGTTTCCTGATACTTCTTAGGTAGTCCACCCATATCCTACATCGCATACGTGACAAATATTTTCTTGAGGCATCAGAGTCAAGTATTTATTTTTCAATTATCACTTCCTCCTTTGCAAGGTAAATAATTTAGAATGACAAAAAATTCAATGATTATTAAATGTAAAATGGTCATGTGCTACTCTTTCATCCTATTGCCACCTCATAAAGATGGTGAGTATGTATAACAAAAGCGTTGCATTTTCCAACTTGGTGACTAAATGTGTGACAATAAACATGCATACTTGTTTAATAGATTTTCTACTTTAAATGATGTGGACACTGAGAAAAATGTTTAACCATAATTTATAAATGTAAATGTTGATGTTGGTGTCTGAGTTGGACATATGTGTGTTATAGGGAATATAGACTGGAGTTGGATGTGACCAACTAGAGCCTTATAGGTTTTCTATTTCCTTTCTTTTGATGTAAATTTTTAACCATAAATTTATTGGTACAAGGGTAAATAGGGTTAATAATATAAAAATGAATAAACATAAGGGTGATAAAAAAACTCAGTTCCTACTACTTCTGAGGCAGTGCCACCCATATCCTACATCATATAGGAGACAAATATTTTTTTCACTCTGATAAACAATCCCAAGATTTTTTTGTGTAGGTTTATTGTGTGCAAGTAGATCTAGGCTTAAACAAACTAGAAGTGGATTGGATCAGGATTCTAGAATAGTTGTCAAATTTTACAAATTTTTTATTTTGTGGCTTAGGATGCTTGCATCAGATTTGGACACTTACGTTGATGTTGGTGTCTGCGTTGGACATAAGTGTTCTATAGGGAATACAGACTGGAGTTGGATGTGACCAACTAGAATATTCTAGGTTTTCTATTTCTTTTCTTATGATGTAAATGTTTAACCATAAATTTATTGGTACAAGGGTAAATAGGGTTAATATTATAAAAATGAATAAACATAAAGGTGATAAAAAAAATTTATAGCAGAATTATTACTTTACAAACTTAGATAAACAATATTCTAAACTAAGATATGCCAAAAATAGAAAGTAAAACTATTAATTTATATTGTAATAAGTTAAAAATAAGAGTACTTAGATTTTTTACTATGTGCATGCAAATTTGAGATGAAATAGGTTGGAAGTGGATTGGATTAGGATTCTAGAACAGTCATCAAATTTTGGAATTTTGCATTCTATAGCCTTAGACACTTGCATTAGATATAGATAATTATGTTGATGTTGGTGTCTGAGATGGATGCAAGTGTATGGTATAGAATAATGACCAAATTTAGTTGCAACCACCAAAATCCTTTTGAGTTTTCTGTCACCTTTCTTTTGGTGTATAAATATTGAATATACAGGTTGTCACTCTTTATCAAATGATCAAACCCTAACTTCCTCATCTTTGGGGTGATTTTGGAAAAAATGGGTTAGTGGGCACATGGTGTTGAGCTTTCTCAAGGACTCCTATATCAATGGGTATTTCCTACATAGCCAATAATATGAAGAGGGCCTCAAAATTATGTAGTTTCCCCCTATATGTTGGCTTATGTGTGCATAAGGATGCAATGTGTGATAATTATGTAGAGTGACCTAGCTTGTAACTTAGAAAATATGGCTCATGGGATGCTCCTTTATTACTTTAGACCTACAAGGATACTACTTATATGCTTGATATGGAAATAGGGATGAATAGGGTAGATTTACTCACTTGAATGCTTGATTGAGTGATCATGGTAAATTACCTTATGAGTTCTCAACATTTGATAGGTGAATAATGAATGAGGTTTGATATTGTATGTATACCAATATTTTTTTTAAATGTATTTCACTAAATAATTTAGGTCAACCTTTAGGATACATTTCATTTAAAAATTATATGAATTTTGGGCACTAGACACTTAGTTAGAAAGGGACACCTATGTCGACATAGGCATTTGGTTGGGACAAAAGTATTTGAGAAGCTATAAAATAAGTACAGGTCTAAAACTACTAGAGAAGGATAATGATAACGTTTATAACATTTTTCATAGTATAGAAGGCTTGGACATGATAATAACAGTGGTCAAACTAAGAGATAAGTAATTTAGCACAAAAAGATAGTAAAAATGAGCCTTTTGGTCACAAGAAGGTCTTAGAACTGAAGGGTATAGACATGATAGGTATTTTACAAGTGTACAAGACTAAGGTACTAATATAATTCAGATTTAGTGTCTACATTTACCTCCCCTTTAACCTAGTAATGAAATTACTAGTTTATAGGAAAATAAATTTGTACTTAGATGTGTATAACACATATTTCCTTTGCTTGATTCCAACTTTAGTACTTTACAGTGACTGACCTAAAACCAAGAGCATGTTATTGTATATAATCAATGTATATAATTTGGAATTGAAAGAATTTTAAATTTTTGAAAGTAAAGAGAGAAAGGTTAGGAGTACACTTGTGTATCAATGCAACCATCTTGCCTTTTTCCAATTTAATTTGAAGAGATGCTTTCTTATAGAGATTTGAAGCTAAGATTAGGATAATTTAGAAACCTACAAGTTCACACACACACACACACACACACACACACACACACACACACACACACACACACACACACACACACACACACACAGAGAGAGAGAGAGAGAGAGAGAGAGAGAGAGAGAGAGAGAGAGAGAGAGAGAGAGAGAGAGAGAGAGAGAGAGAGAGAGAGAGAGATATATATATATATATATATATATATATATATATATTTAAGGAAACCATGCCCTCAACCTTGGTGAAAAGGTGAGTTGACACATGACCGTTGAGCTTATCTTAATCATGTAACCTAATCACACTTATAATATGGTGAGTGTGAGTGATCTAATCAAATCACACTATATATCTGGTGAGGGTGGATGATTTAATCACTCCATCATATAAATCTTGTGAATTTAGATGATTTATTCAAATCTAACTTATAAACTTGAAAACATTGAGTGATTTAATCACTTCAACCATGCCAAAATGTGAACCAACTTTTGTAGTAGATTGGCTCACTAAAATTCTATAAAATTCCATGTTGGGTATGATAACATCCCATAGTAGTATTCTAAATCTGAAAGCTAATTTTATTTTGTAATTTTAGATGCTCTTTGCAATGCATATGCACCTCATATATGTCTCAAACTGAATGTTGGGTATAACAATGGTACTAATGTATAGAATGTTTCCAAAAATATGTATAAGAATTATATAACTATGAAATTTGGTTGATTTTAAAATTTTCAAGTGTGGAAGAGATATTCCCATTTCATTCCCCCACTAAATTTTGAGAATCTAATAATTGGTGTAATTGTGGAGAATACGTTTCCATAGCATGCCCATCATAATTTGAAATTGTGAAAATATGGAAGCCATGCCTATATGACATGCCCCCACAGATGTGCCCCTTATGTTTGAGGTGAGGATAAGTAGAAACTAGTATTTACCTTACCTCAAAATGATAAGATAAATGTATAATCTATGTATGGATCATGTAGCATATATGAGTAGATTGTCTAGGTAGATATAGCATGGGGTACATAGTATGTGATCACATCAAGTCCTAAGATGCATGATGTAAATCATGGTAACATCTCAAGAGTAACATTACAATCTCAACAAGCAATTGAGCATACACACAAGAGCACTCTAAAGAGAAATAAAAGGTAATGGTTCAAGGAGACCTCATATAAGGGGCATGTTCAAATTCCACACAACCAAATGGACATAACTCAACTAAATGTACACAAAGCATAGAAAGACATGTTCAAATGTCCACATATAATAAACTGACATATGTAAATGTCAAAATAGGGAAACATAGGCATGATGGACATGATCAATGGGAAATATTCAATTGCTCAAATAAGTAATACTTGCCATAGGATAGTAAGCATGGAATACACTCAATAAAGTACAAAAAATAAAGAATGGAATCATAAGCAACCAAGATAAGCATATCATACTTGTCCAAGGATATATGTGTTAGCAACAAGTGTTAAATAAATAGCATATCATGTATAATGTGAATTATATAAGCATGGATAAAGGTATTTTTAAGTACATAAGCTCAAAAATGATAATGAAAATGATCATATAATAATGTAACATGGGTGTATCATGATCAAAGAATTGGATGCCCCTAATATACTAATGACATGAATAGAGGGAAGGGCCAACATATATATGTGTATACATCATGTGCATGGGTATGCCTGTATCACACTCGAAAGATTCATGAAACATATATGTGTATATAGAAAGAAGTGATGTGTTATCTACCAACGTAGAACCAATAGCATAGATGCCAAGGGAATAATAAGATATGAAAATGTTGAATATTTTTGGATTTATTTTTAATATTTCAAGTAAGATATTAATGCAAGTGCATAATATTCATTGGGTTTTTGATAAGTTTTCATTCAAGTACAGTTACATGGTACACACCCTTTCCCAAATTTTATGTAACTATAAATGGTCCCAACCAATTTGGTTTGAACTTTTCTTTCTTGTCTTTTTATGCATTGATGTTCTTTTAATTTAATTTTAGTACCAGGTCACCCACAACAAACACATATGGTCAAACATTTTTTTTATATGCTTGCTTGATGTGATATTGATAAATATTTAAGTGTTTGAAATCTTGTGTGTGTTTTTCACCAAACTATTCTAATTGATGCAATCACTTTTCATAGTATTCATTATCTTTTATAATATCTTTAAGAAAAACATGCAAGGAAGTTATTACAAGCTCAATCAATAAAATTGTCTATGTACCATAACTTAAGAAGAAGGTGTGCCCTGAGTAGGTGTATGAATACCAATGTGGTATACCCATAAAGCATGCACCATCTATTAGTGCCAATTTTTATTGTATCATTTAACTATTTTTCCAAGTATTTTGAAAATAGTTTTATTTATTACTTCTACTTGTCTATTACCCTATGGGTAATATGGTGTATAAAAGGTATGTTTAATCTTGTATATGATGCCAAAACATTTTACTATTTTATTTTTAAATGATGATCCATTATTAGTAATACTAGTTGAATGTATGTCAAAACAAGAAACAATATTTGTTACAAAAATCTGCATATGTCATCCTCTATAGTAAACTCAAGTGGAATTTACTCCACCCATGTGGTAAAATATTTTATAGCTATGATTATAGATTTGTGTCCACCTATAGACTCTAGGTTTATTTTTCCAATTAGATCAAATCCCCATAAAGAGAAGGGTTATAGTGAAATAATCGGTTGTAACTCATGAGATGGTGCATGGTTTAAATTACTATATTTATGGTATTGTAAACATAATTTGGCATGCTCAATACATTCTTGTTCCACATTCAACAAATAATAACCATGGCATAATAATTTTTGGGACATTACCTTACCGCTAAAATGTCCACCATAATTACTATCATGCATTTCTAAGAGTTTGGTCTAGGCTTCCTCTTTGCTTAAACATTGAATTAACTGCCCATCAAAACGTCATTTGAATAAGTCATTTGCAATAATAACATAAAAAATTGCATCTCATTGTAATTTTCATTTTTTATTCTGTGTAAAATGTTCTAGTATGTAAACCCTATATAGGAAATTATAAATATCACTGTATAATTATGTATTTTTAAAGTTACGAGTAACGTAAAAAACTACTAGGGCATCTATTTGATTTTAATGAATGGAAAGATTTTGTAACTATCATATGGTAAAGTTTATGGAATCATCACTGATATCAAAAGACATTAAAGATGTCACACTAGCCATTGCATCTGCATGGTAGTTATCTTTACATGGAATACTTCCAATATAGAATGTATCAAATGTTTCTTTTAGTATATCCACCATTTATTTATATTCCACTAAATGTTCTTCTTTGGTTTGGTAATGATTGGTAACTTGTTTAATAACCAATTTAGAGTCACCAAAATTAAATGTTCTTGATGTGAAGGTTTTATGTTATTGATAATATAATTATTAATGCCTCATACTCTACTATATTATTTATGTAATAAAAAGATAATCTGTAAGAGAATGACATGCATTATCCCCTAGGGTTGAAAAATATGTTACTTACATTCGTGTATGTCCTACATCTAGATCCATCAAAAAACATTATCCATGGATTTGAAGATACATTATACACCTTGAATTCATCATAGAAAGCTTCAATAATTAGAAAAGGATTAGGTAGAGGAGCTGCATCTAATTGATTGGTTACAACTTGACCTTTTATTTATTGTTTAGATACAAACTTGATATCAAATTCTGTAAGTTGCGTCACCCATTTTGTGATGAAGCCCATTAGGTGAGTTTTATTCATAAGAAAATTTAATAGATATTATTTAATTATAACATGGACCTCATTATTGAGCAAGTAATGCCATGATTTTTGCATAGTAAATACCAATGCTAGACATATTTTTTCCATTATTGTATACTTGAATTCATAATCCACCAATTGATAACCAATGTAATAGATTTCACATTCTTTGTTATCATCATCATATTATGCTAATAGGCCCCCAAGGGCCTCATATGTGGTTGATAATCTGGTATAAGAGGCATGAACACTAATGGGTTTGCTAAATATTATTTTATTTTATCAAAGTTTTATTGAAAAATATCATCGCATACACATTTTGTGTCCTTTTTTAGCAAACACGTGAAAGGAATTGTTTTATCAGCCAATTGAGAAATGAAACATAGAATGACCTAAATTATTCCTTGTAAATATCATAATTACTTAAGATTATTTGGTGGTGGAATTTCAACAATAAATTTCATTTATTCTGATGAACCTCGGTGCCCGTTAAGAAAAAATGTACCCCATAAACTTTCTTAAAGATACTATAAAAACACATTTTTTTGGATTTAATTGCACATTAAACTTTAAAAAATATGAAAATATTTGTTTTAGATCAATAGCATGTTCTTGGCAGTGTCAAGATTTGGCAAGTAAAATATCGACATAATCCTAGACATTTTTATGAATAAAATCATGAATAATGTACATCATTGCACATTGATATGTTGCATCGACATTTTTGAGTTCGAAAGGCATGACAATATAACAAAATTTGCCTTAGAGAGTAGTAAATGTCATATTTTCCTAGTCTACTATGTTAATTTTTATTTGGTTATATCTAAAAAACCCATGCATAGATGAAAATATTTCATATCCAATGGTAGAATAAACTATCATATTGATGTTAGGTAATGGAAAGTCATCTTTTGGACAAGATTCATTTAAGTCATGATAATCAGTGCAACATCATAATTCACCATTAGGTTTGGTAATAGGTAAAATGTTAGAAACCTAATCAAAATGTGTGATAGCTATTATGAATCCTGTGTCTAAGAGTTTTTGAATCTCATCTTTTACTAATAAGGCCACTTTAGGGTGTATTTTACAAATCTTTTATTTAACAAGGTTTGCATACAGATACAATAATATATTGTGCATTACCACTAATGGATCAATCCAAAACATATCTAAGTAAGCCCAAGTAAATAATTTTGAGAAATCACATAGGAACTATCAATAGGTTTTAGCTTCAAAGTAGTATTGGTCGAGAATCTTTATTTTTTCCATAGTTAAATTTTATTATTTCTTCATTTAGCAAAATGGATCATTTTATGATAAATGTAGTAGGAATAGTATTAGGTGCATCATGTTGGATAGTGGTAGTATCACTCCCATTGAAATAAGAATGAGAAAAAGTGACATGATGAAAACTATTCTTAGGATAGAAGGAAGGGAGCTCCTAATATGCCCCCAAGTACTCTAGCAATGACTCATCATTCAAGAACTCATCCAATGTCAAAATTTCTGGCAAATTACTTTCAGAAATCAAATTATGGATTACCAATTTGATATATGTAATAGAAGTAGGTACATGCATAGATTCTGATTTTGCATTTAGAAAATAAGGCTCACTGTAAGTAATTTGTTTGTCTTAATTTTTTTTTTGAAAATCCCAAGCCTTGCTGATTTATATCATTTGCAGGAGAGATGGGTTGGGCTATACCTTCCTCATTTTTTCCTAACCTTTGTCATTTATACCCATATTTTAACAAATTTGAGTCTTGTGATTAATAACTTTCAGAGTTTTAGGATAAACTTGAGGGTATGTATAACATGGAAAAGAAAAGAAAATGGAACAAGAGAAGGAAAATGGGAAGAAGAATACACATGAGAAAAGAATTAGGGAGCATTATTAAAGGAAAAAGGACTACTATTATTTGTATTTGAACAATGGCCATTACTACCCTTCGTAACTAGGAAAGTGGTTTATTTTCATGTTAAAAGCCATATAAAATTGTAATGGGTTTTTATTTGAATATATATGGACAGTGTTTTATGTTAGTCCATAAGTAGAAATTATAACTCATTTTTAATTGGGTTAGGATTTAAGGTTGTTTTGAATTCATGTAATGGTATTTCCTTGGACATTTATTGCCATTCTACCTATCCAAATATAAAAATGGTATTTAGGGTTTTGTTTTGGCTATATATATTTAGGTCACACTTACAGACTCGAGGTTAAAAATCATTTCCATCCTTAGGCCCATAAGTTTGAGACTAAATTGGTCATTCTAACCCATAAAACTTGGTGGTTTTAACACTTTCTTGTTTACCATTTTAAACTCTTATTGGTTGACACATTTATGTCAAATTGTGCAAACATAATCCTTTTATTTTTTTGGTTATGACAAGTTTTTAGAATTTAGAAAATATTAGAGAAATAATTATGTTTGTATAATTTCTTGCACATGTTATCACTCACTTATAGTATCCTTAGTGATATATTATCTACAATTTACCTTCACTGTAGAACCTTAATCTTGAAAAGATATTGAACCTTAAAAAAATAGAATACATTTTAGGCTATGCTTATGAGCTTTTTTAGATGGATATAAGGCATAGTTAATTATTGGAACAATTGAACAAACCTGGTAAATGAGTTGTGCAAAAATATTTGTTAATTAAAGATTATATATATTGTTTGAGTTATTTAATCTTGTGGACAAGGTGGCTTTAGGTTGATATTTTAAAGGAAATAGTAAGGATGTGTACAACCATACATATTTACAAATTATAGCTATGCATTTTAAAATAAATGTTGACAATGTATATAAGAATTGTAGTCCATAGTCATGCAAGATGAAGGAATGTTTCTCAGTGTTTGATTTTTATGCCATATATTAGAATTATTGGGGTGTGTTTGTTTTTAAGGCCGTATATAGTCATAGATGTGTTCATACACAAATTGTAGAGAATCATTCATTGTAGTAAATTGTATAAGTGATGTTAAGATTGAAATGAGAGATTCATTATAGGTATTAAATGAGAATTCCTTGAAAGGTTTCGATTTTGTTTTATATATATATATATATATATATATATATATATATATATATATATATATATATGAGTCTTGAGAAAATGATGGTTTACTTAATCCTTTCATTTGGATAGTGGATTTGTTGGACATAATATATATACATATATTTGAAACTTTGCACATATAGTGGCATTGGATAAATATGTATGATGCAAGTAATTAATAAGATAGATAAAGGTTAAAGGTTAAATAGTTTATAAACAATATATTGATTATCCAACTTTAACCTAGTAAATAAACCTCGATTTATATGCATGTGAGCCTTGTAGAGTTATGTTTGATCCATTACTCATTATAGAAAGTGTTAAAGAAATAAAATTGAAAAGTTGTTAGTATTATTGAACACTTTAAGTGGTGCATCAAGCAAGTAAATGATAATAAACCTATTTAGTTGAAAATCATTGATCTGAAAACATATGCCTTAGGCATGGTTATTAATGGAAATTGATTATGTATAATTATGGAAATAATATGTATTGCTTAAGATTCATTGATATGAAAACATTTTAATTAGGCAAGATTATTACTAAAATATATGCTGGTAGAATTTGATGTAAATAAATCTATGATGCTTGAATTAATTGGATGTGATAATTATATTTTTTATTGGAAAAACAAATTTATATTCCATGAAAGATAGATGTTATAAACTTGTATTAAATGGTTAAGTGAAATCTGCCATGAATTACTAGATGATTGTATTCTACAAGTATGTGAACATAATGTATTTTAAACTATTTTATGAGTTTATATAGCTGCATAATCTATTGCATTAAGGAATGATTGGTATATAAGGTTAAGGCCATGAAATGTATATACCTATCATTCAATAATATAAAAGAGACTGAGATTCATTAGCAAAGAGTATGTGTGTGTGTGTGGATTTGAATTAGACTCATGAGATATCTAAAATATATAATGAAAAACTTTGCCCAAAGTAATGTTATATTTGTAAACATTGTAAATCCACTATATTATCTAGTTTACATGCATGTGTGTGGTGCCATATTAGATAGAGGATTATTTTTCAATGGTCTGTATGACTACTACATGTATAAATGATTATAATACACATAGTTTTAGTTCATTTATTGATTTATACACTATCATTATCTACTATTCTATGAATGGAAGGGTCACTCCTATTGGGGAGGTGTGTTGGAGATTGACAGTTTATGGTTGGAGGAAAAGCACCCAGATGATGCTCTTCCTTTCTTTAGCTAATCTGCCATTATGGACGCATATTCATGGATATTATATTGATTTTGAGTTGTCTTGTGAAGCTCTAATGTATTATTATATTTTATATTAGGTATTTTTATATCATTTAGAGGAAATTGTATTATTTGCACATTTAGGATGATTATTATTATTTATAGCAGTGGTTGTATATTTTTACATGATTCATTATAATGATAAAAGCAATGGCTATGTAGTCTTGTTTAGCTGTAAGAATGAATTGACTTAGTGTACTATTGTACCATTCATTTTTTATATGATTTACAATATGGATTTTATATTATACATTACTAACTATTATTTATAAGCTAAATATATCATGACTTAACTAGTGGGTTAGTAGTATTTTTGTACATGTTGTATTAGATGTATTTATCTCTCAAACAATAAAACACTTATATTAATAAATAAATAGGATTATACTTAAAGTATGTTGAGGTTAAATAAATTTAAAAAAATATGCATTTTATTTAATAAATCCTAGTTGGCTTGTAACAAGTGATATCAGAGCATAGGTTTAAATCATAAGAGCTAATTAGTCCACTTACATTAAACTATTTATCCTATTTTATAAAGGATAATGGTATGTGGAAGATCAAATACTGAGGGGACTTCTAATGAGAATCCTCAAATTGAACCTAATTAGTTGGAAATGAAACAAGTTATAAAGCTTGATCAAATCCTCACTACCATGAACAAAACAAGGGCAAATTTGCATCACTATATTAGGAAGTTCATTGATAGGGTGAGGAAAATGAATAATAAGTACTAGAGGAAGAGCCTCAAAATCAAGGGCATGCTAAGGAGTATCAAGTAGTAAGAGCATAAGTAGTTGTAGAAATTATGCAAGATATGAATAAAATAAACCCACCCAAGTTCTATGGTACAGTGTTGGGTGATGGAGATGAAGCTTGGCTTACATAGATGGATAAATATTTTAAAATTCAAAATTATTCTAAGGTGACCAAGGATATTTGGGGATCCTATCAACTTGTTGATGAAGTAACAATTTTTTGGGCCAAGAAGAAGTTATATATGGGCCTTCAATCCACCACTATCACTTGGGAGTAGCCTGTAGCCTTGTTTAGGGATCAAAAGATACCACAATTATATTTTGATCAGAAGTTAACAAACTTAAAAAACTTTAAAAAAAGAGACCTATTAGTAAATGAGTACTTGGAAAAATTCATAAATTCATTGAAATATGCACCTCAATACCAAAAATATTAATTACTCTAGATCAATAAGCTCATCATGGCTTTATAGCCTCAAATTGGGTGTAAAGTGGATGTTCATCATCCATCCACCTTTTAGATTAATTAATGTAGTTTAATTACTTTGATTAAGCTTGTTTAGGGTGTGCACATGCCTATATGCTCATTATGTTGGCATACACACTCAACCACTCTCTCATCTATAGGCACTCTAGTAATGAAACTTACATGGAGAAGAAGTGGATATGTTCACTTGTATAACCATTTGAGCTATAGATAGTTCATATATTTGTGTGAGAAATGTGCTAATGGTTATGGTTGTGATAATGGATTCATGGAGAGATCTTGGTTGAAGAGTTTTGATAAATATTTCACCACCATGGACCAAGTTTTAGAGAAAGAGATTAAGAAAGAACATAAGTTGAAATTGAGGTCAAAGACAAAGTCAAAAATAAATTGGGAGGTCCAAAAACCACCTTCAAGAAAAATAATGAGAAATAAAATGGGAATTCTAAGAACAAGTTCAATAGTTAGAATGCGAGGTTCAATACTATCTTAGGGAACATGTGAAGGCTCCAGGAATGGGAGAGAAATTACATCATTAATAATTTTTTCCACACAAAATTTGATAATGTATTATTTCGAGATGAGATTACAATGAAGGTGAAAAACTTTATAATATTTTCACAGGGAGGTTATGGAACTAACATTTCCATAAACCAATAAACCCACTAACAAGATTATTTATTTACTAACAATAAAATGTAAGCAAATACTTTGGATCATAATTAATCCAACAAAGTCCCCTTTGATCCAAAGGGGTATGGAATATGAAATAATAAGAGTAATGACATTGAAGTCATCAAAAAAACTCTGAAGTGACTGCAATTGGTGAACTGTACATATTAATATTGACCAAAAATGATGCCACTCCATACAGAAGAATGCCCTATGAGTTATGGTATAAAAGGTTGATGAACACAATCAAGGCCTACTCATCTTCTGTGATCATCATAACTTACTATAGAAAAACATGATCATGGCCTATCCAACTTCATCGGTCCACATAAGGCTCCACCCAAAATTCCATCAAAGTGACCAACCTATACTATGTATGGATCATCACCCAAGTGTCCAACAAATACTGATGACCTTTTTTCAACATTGCTAGTGATATCAACCCCTATCAACTCATATTTTCACTGATGACTGATCGAAGAACAACCAATGTTATATTTTCTCCCCCTATCAGGTGAGAGCTGAGAAGTCATGCATAAAAAAAATAAATTCAAACAATCATGTGTGCTCTATATCATGAATATCAAGGATAGAAATCCAAAATTAGAATTGAAATAAGAAAACTATTGCTACCAAAATTGTCATTTAAGCATTAAACCCAAGATTTGAGAAAATAACTAACTGAAGAAGGGTAATAGATGTCCAGTCTCCAACAGATCCTCCAACATCTAGTATGAAACTTGAACTTTATCAATCACAAAGATTCTGATGGACTTGTAAATCATGAGATGGTCTCTAATAGCACAAACATTAGGTGTCATGAAAATTATCATTTTGAAGGTGTCAGTTTCTACTAAAAAATGCACCTTTATACATTTTTGAATAGATTTGTTAAAAATATATATATACAAAAGATTGAAAACACAAAATAAACCATTGTGATATGTCTAGAATGCTCAAAAACCTATTAATTGACTGGTCACATGACCACCTTTGCACAAAATAATGACTAGTTGAAAAAATTGATGCAATACAATGTTCACAATGATGAACACAACAAAATTAAATGCTTCAATGACTTCAAATCTTGACCCCTTTTGTTGTCAGTGACTTATAAAAACCTTATCACCAACTCTTCTAAAAATAATCTAAAAATTCTAAAGGAAGATTTTTATTTTAAACTGTGTTTCTTAATTATATATATATATATATATATATATATATATATATATATATATATATATATAGACACACACACACACATGTAAATTTTTTTCACCTAGATATTCACTTGGTTAATATTGTGGCTTGATTTTAGTGGGACCCACTCCAGTGTGACTATTAAAATATTAGGTTTATGAAATATATTTATGCACTATACTTTTGCTCTTCTTCTTGGCATGCTATAGGATTATTAAAAATGCCAAGTTGCTGCATCAATCACCATTTTTATCCAAATTTCCATACAAGAAGCCATAGGTTTAGGCTAGAAAAATAGACACTTTGTAGATATCAATAGAAGATAATAAGACATAGATCAAAATTTTGAATAAATAAAGCACCATTACTACACCAAGGACACCCTATTTTCCCATAAATATTCACAAATCCTTCCAAGTCTATATAGATCCATATAATGTTGTGCAAGTGAATATTTGTATAAGTTTCATCTTTTTAGATGAAAACTTACATACAAATATGTTCTGGGATAAATGAAATGCTATGGAGGCCATATAAGTCAAGTTTCAATCTGTACAACTCAAAATAAGGGTTTTAAAAACTTCTCAGGTCAATTTAAATTGGATTTTTGGTATGTAAAAGCTCAAAAGACATCAAAACACCATAGATTTATTAAACATATTTATGAGGCCGTACCATACTCTAACAAATATTTTTCATCTTGAAAAATTTTGTACAAGTGGTTGATTTGGCCTTTTTAGATAGAAATTGAGGTTTTTTTTTATTATATAAACAATCATTAGGGTTTTATAGATATCTAAATGGAGTATGACTAATTTTTTTTAGGAATATAACCATACATAATAAGTTCTTAGGATTATTTAATTAGAGGCATTCATATATTAGAATAAAAGCATTTGAAAATTTTGATTAATTTCCAATGTTAATGTAATTTTCTAATGTTTTGATCATAATAACATACCTCTCTTTATTCTTCTTTCCAAAAGTTTTTCTGTGACTGAAAAATTGATTTCACGTGAACTTTCTTTGGCATTTAGATCTGATACCACTGAAGGCTCTAGGAATGGGAGAGAAATTACATCATGAATAATTTTTTCCACATAGAATTTGATAATGTATTATTTCAAGATGAGATTACAAAGAAGGTGAAAAACTTTATAATATTTTCACAAGGATATTATGGAACCAACATTCCTATAATTCAAAAAACCCTCTAACAAGATTATTTATTTACTATCAATAAAATGTAAGCAAATACAGTGGATCATAACTAATCCAATAACATGAAACCAAGAAATGGTTTCAAAGAAGGGTTCAAGGGAGGTAATCAGTCTAAGAGGAAGGGCCAACCTAGTGGATGTTTTACATGTGGAGGAGACCATTATGCTAAGGATTATCCTCAATGGAATATAAATGGAAAAAAATAAAAAATCATCTACCTCTACATCACAATAAGGAACCTTATAGCAATGAATTAACGTAGTTGTTAAAAATCACCAAGCTAAATTTCAAGCTTCCCCCATTGAAGTATCATGTACTTTATTTGGACATCATATTTCCATTTTGATAGATATAGGAGCCATTGAATGTTTTATCTCTCCTAAAATGTTAAATAAATTATCTAGGATGGTTGGTTTCATGTCAAATGCTTGGTCAGTATAGTACATGAATGAATCCAATGTCAAGGTTGATAGATGTATTATTGAGGTTGAAGTGAAGTTTCTAGAATTCACCATGATATTTGATCTATATGCAACACCATTATGATCATATTATATGATCCTAGGAGTGAATTGGCTCTCTAGGCATAAAGCTAAGGTTGACTACTTTCTAAAGAAGGTTGAATGCCTAGATGATTTGCGAAACTAAACATAAATTTAGGATGAAAAGAGAGAGCTGAAATTAAGATAGTTTTCACCCATTCAATTTAAAAAGGATTAATGGAAGGGATTTAAAGTATTCTTGGTTAATTTTGATGAAATAAAAAGAACCAAGGAATCTTATATTGAACACTACCCCTTTCTACAAGAGTTTCATGGCATTTTTCTAGAAGAGTGACCTTATTTACCTCTCAAAAGTGAATTTAACTTCACTATCGACATAATTATATGATCATAACCTCAATAAAAGGATCCCTATAGAATGATAACAACCAAATTAGTTGAATTAAAATCCCAAATTTAATAAATGTCATCCAAATGATTAATTTGGACAAATGTTTCACCAAAGGGTGTACATGTAGTTTTCATAAACAAGGATATAATCCTTTGTCTATAAAAAAAATTATAGGATTTATAAAAAAGAAACCATTAATAATAGTTATCCCCTACCCTGTATTGATGATATTTTTGATCAAATTCAATGTGCAAAAATATTTTTTAGTATTGACCTACGAGCAAGATACCATTAGTTGAGGATCAGGGAGCATGATATTCCTCAAACAACCTTCATGACTAGATATGGACACTATGAGTTTATAGTGATTCCTTTTGGGATAATGAATATACTTACATCATTCATGAATCTCATGAACAGTGTGTTTATAGATTACCTTGATCAATTTATGCTTGTTTTTCTTGATGACATCCTCATCTACTCTAAAAGTGAAGAGGAGTATATTGAGCACTTATGTTTGGTTTTGCAATGGTTGTGAAAGCATAAGCTCTACCAAAAATTATCTAAGTGTGCCTTATTTTAAAGAAGATTAAAATACCTAGGGCATATTATATCTATAGATGGAACCTTAGTGGATCCAACTAAGATAAGGGTCATCACAGACTGGCTAGCACCTGGGAATGTACATGAGGTATGTTGCTTTATGTTTTTAGTGGTATATTACAAGAAATTTGGGCCATATTTATCTAAGATAGCTAATCCAATCGCCTCTCTGCATCAAAAAGAGCAACATTTTATTTGGATTGATATGTGCAAAGAAGCCTTTCAAATTCTAGAAAAGAGCCTTACTTTTGTACCAATGTTACAAATTTTGGATCCAAATGGTCATTTTGTAGTAATAGTTGATGCTTCTAGGGAAGGTTTTGGAGGAGTTCTTAGACAAGATGGTTTAGTTGTAACATAAAAATTAAGTAAGTTGAAAACTTATAAGGATAATTATTCCCCACATGACTTGGAGTTAGCTACCATAATGTAAACTTTACAAGTATGGAGGCATTATTGTTGGGAAAACCTTTCAAACTTAAAAACAAATAATTTAGGACTCAAGTATATTTTTACCCAACCCAACCTGAATTCTTGACACATACAATGGTTATAATTTCTATCAGATTATGAATTTGATATAAGCTACATTAAGGGTAAGGAAAGTAGGGTTAAAGATGCCTTTAGTCAAAAAGGTTACATTGTAGCTTTGGCTACTATCAAGAGTACATTATGAGATCAAGTATTTAAGTTCTCACTAGGTGATGAGTTAATTGAGGACACCAAGAAAGCTTTATCAGAGAATCTTCAATATCTTAGGTATAAAGGATTCCAATTTGATAATGATGCAATTTTAATAGACCATTGTAGGATCTATGTGCTTGATAAATAAAATTTAAGGATGACTATGCTAAAATAATTGCATAACACTCTATATTATAGACACCCTAGTGTGATTAAGCTTTTAGCAGAGCTAAAACCATTGTATTATTAGAAATGAATCAAGATATATGCAGTGGATTATGTGTCAAGATGCTTATAATGTTTATGAGTTAAGGTTGAACACATGCATCCTGATGGGGTGTTGTACCCACATTCCATACCAAAATGGAAATGAAAATTCATCAGTATGGATTTTGTCCAAGGCTTGCCTTTGTTAATGAATCATTGTGATATGATACAAGTGGTTGATGATAAAATCACAAAAGCAAAACACTTCATTCCATGTAATTTGATTGATGATGTACCAATGCTTGCAAAGAGGTTCGTAAAGGAATTTTGTATATTGCATGGGTTTTATCATCTCAGTTAGGGACCCTTAGATGACTTCAAGGTTTTGGCAAACTCTTAATGCAACATTGGGCACACAACTAAAATTTAGTATAACTTACCATCCAGATACATATGGGAAAATAGAAAGAGTGAATCAGATCTTGGAAGATCTTTTGAGAATGTATTACATGGACCAACAATATAAATGTGAAGAATACCTATTTTTAGTTGAATTTTCTTATAACAAATCATCTCAATCAGTATTGAAGATGGCTCCTTTTGAATTAGTGTATGGTTGAAGGTGTAGAACACCTATTAGGTAGGATAAATTAGAAGATAGAGTGGCATTTGGACCTGATATGATCATTGAGATGGAAGAATAAGTGAAGCTAATTAGGTAAATATTGGTTGAAGCTGATGATAGCTAAAAACACTATGTTGATTTGAAAATAACAAGATAATTCTTAGTTGGAGATAAGATTTTTCTATGAGTCAAACCAAATAAAAATTCCATTAAGTTTGGGAAATAAATTAAACTATTACTGAGATATATGAGACCCTTTGAATTTTTATAATTGATAAATCTCATAGCATATAGACTTGACTTACCACCAACTTTAACACAAATGCATAATGCTTTTCATGTATCTTATTTTAAAAAGTAAATGGTTGGTCCTTCATATGTATTGGAATGGAATGCATTATAGGTTCTAGATCTAAGGGTCATAATAGGAGAATCAATTAGAATAATTTATAGACAAAAAATTAATATGCATAACAGAGAAGTATCACAATGCAAGGTCTGATGGGACTAGTATTATGAAGACAGTGCCATATGGAAATTACGAGGAATTCTATAGTCTATTTCCTCATCTATTTGAATAATTTTTTTTTTAACTTCATTTTATTTTCAAAACTTATGTTTGAAATAAAATTCATCATTATTATGACCTATTTCAAGGGGTGAAGATGTTACATTCCATACTATTATTTAAAAACTGCATTAATATTAAGCAATGTAATAAACTAATGATTAGTTATATTTATGATTTTGATGATATATTTGGATATCTATATTGATTGGTTAGACAACAATACTATTTCCTTTTATGGTCTATTATGATTTTAGGTCTTTTTGACATGCATCTAGACATACTATATTGTTGTGTATTATAATTATATGTTGAATTGATTTCATTTACATATTTAATTTGTCATACAATAGTTCACTTGACTTATATACATTCTAAGTATTTTTGTTATCTTATTGTAAGTTTAGAATAACTACTATTTTATTTAAATAAGGTGCTTGTAGGACTATCTCACCCTAATGGAGTGGAACAAAGGGATATTAACATAGGGGAGGAGGATGCAAATTTCAGCAATGGGGATTGAAAGAATGAAATTGAACCCACACACACACTTACACATTTCATGCTGATATGTTGGAGTTTTTGGTATTTTATAAATGTGTTGTGTGATTGATTTTAACTAGATATTAGTTTGGTTATTATTTCATGCTTTTCATTTATTAGAGATCCTGAACTTGATAAGTTGTTGGTAGACTAGTTTGAATATGTATTTTCCTGTTGGTATTATTTATTAACCCTGCTATGAATGTTTACTGTGTTAATCTCTATGAAGCTAGTATGCAAGATAAATTGTGGTTTGTTGAGTTGTGATTGAAAATGGATCTAATTTATTTTTTATTTTTTAAATCAAATAAGTTTTATTATGTTATTTAACCCACTTTATTTATAAATAAATATGCAAATTTTGTTGGATTCTATGAGCCCATTTTTAGTGGCATAGGGGACATAGGACAAAATACAACGAAGTGAATTTCATTTTGTAAAATCTAAAAATATACATATACGGAAATGGCTTGGAAGGTTCTCATTTGGAAAATAATTATTTTGGCACGAATCACTACCATGCACAAATTTGAACCCAAAAAATAGGGCTATACAAAAGTCTTTGGAAGAAATTAGGTCTTTTGATATCATTGTGGTTTTGACATTGCCATTTGGTGGACAACTAAGTTGTGAAGTATGGAATGTAGTTGCCATGCTAATATAGTCATAGTGGAATACTATAGTAAAAACGGTAATACATTTATGGAATTCAAGTCCTATGAGAAAGAACTTGCAATATTTTAGGATAAAATTGAGGGCATGTATAACATGGAAAAGAAAAAGAAAATAGAAGAAGAGAAGGAAAATGGGAAGAAGAAGATACATGGGAAAAGAATTAGGGAACATTATCAAAGGAAAAATGAATACCATTATCTTATATTTTAAAGACAACCATTATTACCCTCAGTAACCAAGCAAGTGGTTTATTTTAATTTTAAAATCCATATAAAATTATTATGGGTTTTTGCTTGAATATATATGGACTATGTTTTATTTCAATATATAAATATAAATTAAAAATATTTTTATTTGGGTTAGGACTTAAGGTTGTTTTGAATGCACCTAATGGTAGTTCTTTAGACATTTATGGTTTCATTACCCAGCCAAATATAAAAATGGTAGTTAGGGTTTTATTTTGGCTATATATATTCAAGTCACACTTACGAACCTGGGGATGAAACTCATTTCCATCCATAGGCACATAAGTTTGAGAGTAAATTGGTCATTCATGTTGGGTGAATATTTTGTCACCAGCTAACTGATGAGCAAAATAGGTCTCTTCAACCACAACATAGGGAGATAGGTCGGCCAAAGTTGTAGGTTTACCACATCCAAAGGGGATAAATCTCTCCTCTCATCAAGGGGAGGTTCCCTATAAATATGAAGGAGCTATATACTATATATATAAGCAGGAAATAACACTCAGGGGTAGGACAACACCATCCATCTTTTTTTTTTAGAGATGATTTTCACAAACAAAGGAGAAGATCCTGGTGAAAACACTGAAGGCACTTCCCTTTTTTCAAAAGTGATCTTGCAAGAAACAACATGAGTTCTTTCAGGTAGTAACAATTAACTAGTAACCAAAGGCATAGTAACCAACAGACTGAGATGTAGCACAAAGTCTCCACCTCGACTGCCCAAGAGTGAAATACGAAGGACAATGAGGGCACAAAGTCATCCTAAGGTCATTTACATAGAAACAAAAAATAGACAAACACACTAAATATAATTGTGGGGGCACAAAGTCTCTCCACAGTTGGCTTCTAGACACCTTCCTGATTGATCCAAGTGGATCTCTCCATTTGTGAAAAAATAAAAGTTTCCATATTCTAATAAAAATTATTGCACAACGTAGATCTCATCGAGATCTTTTTGACTCTTTTTGTGGTTTGCAAAATGGACACCGTATGCAAAAGTTATAGGCCACTAAAGTTTTGGTTTGATAGGGAAAAATTTGGTATCAACAAGTGATGTGGCATTATTTACATGCGACAAGTGGACCAATGGGAGGTTAACATGTGGCATGATTAAGATCAAAGATAAGCTCATTTACCAAGCCATGTGGTAAGCAAGGTGGTGAATCTCATTATATGGCGTGGCATGGCGCGCTCTCCAAGGAAAGACTCAGCCCGAGCTTGAGTCAAGGGAGTCTTAGGTGGCTGAAGCTACATGCCAAGTGGGCGGCCAAAGACCCTTTCAAACTATTCCCTTCCCAAAGCGCATAGCATGTGGATGAACCCATGTTGGAAAATGGTGGTCAAAGGCTATTTTAAGCCTTACTTAACTGCTCAACCCACACATGTGGGATAAAGACAGTTTGAAGTGCCCAAGGAGGAGGCTGATGCGTCAACCAAGGAGGAGACAAATTCAAATTCATGCAAGGCACTTAGAAAGGTGGGAGGCCAGTTTTGAACCCCTAACCCTATGGCAAAAAGATAGGAGACTTAGCCACTACGCCACAGGCTTGAAACTAATTATAAAAGCATGATCTGTATTTGTTTTAAATAGGTTTTGGACTGTGTTTTTTTATTTTAAAGGTCGAGACTTTGTAAAAGCTTTGAGAAAGCTTAGATAATGGATTTTTATCCATTTTCCAGCCATAATATTTAGTCTTAATACTCTTTTTATCCAATTTGCATATTGGAAGAGTATTTTTAAGCCCATAGAGGAGATTTTTAGGACTTTTGGAGCAACTTTGCAGGTGTGAAGACTCACGAAATTCGAAGGTGCCAGGCTTGATTATCAATCACGGTGAAGGTGAATTTTTGTATTGAGAGATCAACTTGCAGGAAGGTTATTTGTTGTTTCTAGGTTGTTGAAATACCCTTAATAGAAACAGTCCACTCCTTTGGAGAACCCGAAGATGTAGGCATCAAATGTTGAGCCGAACTCTGTTATCACGTTTCGTGTTTATTGGTAATTTGTCATTTTGATGCATGATTTTTGTTTCAGTTTGCTGATTTGGTTTAATTAGTAAATGAACTCATGCAAGTAATTTTAATTATGACAATTATAACACAATGTTATTAAAACAAATTGATTTAATAATCGAGAATGATTTATGCCAAAACATTTTGCAAGTTCTTTTGAGTTTTTCAAGAATTTGTATCAGTTTTGAGAAATTAGTATTCGTATTTTGAATTTCACTTTGAGTTGAATCAGTGGAGTTTACGGATCAAGTTGGTATCAGAGCAGTTGATCAATGGGATTTAACAATTGGTTGTTTTTGCTTCTATTTTGGCATTTGTTTCAATTTTTGTGATTCGACAGGTGCAATGGGCAAGTTATCAAACAGAGCCAAGCTTGATGAGCTTGAAGCATATAACCAACATATCCAGGAAGAGAATGCTTTCCTGAGAGCAAGATTGTACTCCTTGGATGAGGAGATTGCTTGTTTGAAAATGGGGTTACGAGCCAAGGATGAGCTTATGGAAAAACTATAGAATGGTGGACAAGTGAAGGATTTGCCTTCCACTATAGATGCAAGCACTATGAAAGATGAAAACATTGTAAGTGCATGTAATTCATCAATTGATTTTTCTTCCCATGAAGAATCTAGTAACAATGATTTTGGTAAATTTGAACAATATACAAAAGGAATAGGTTCAAAATTACTTTTTAAAATGGGATTTAATGGAAAAGGCCTAGGAAAAGATGGCCAAGGTGATACTAACCCCATTCAGGTAGAGAATAAGCCTAATCAAGCAGAGTTAGGATACAGATCTGGTATTCAGAATGAAACAAGTGAATGATCTGAGAAAGCAGAAGCAAGATGTGTTATGGAGAATTGTAAATCCTCTGGATGGAAGGTAAAACACATTATTTTTGCCACACTTGCAATGATGTTGATTCTAATTCTACCAGACAACATAAATATTCCAATGTTCCTTTTGATTATGGTACACAAAATTTGTGGCATGTTTATCCATGCAATTTTTGTGGATTGTCTAATCATTGTGTAGCTAAATGTTGGAAATGTAAATCTTTGTTAAGAACAATTTTGAAATACTATTCTCCTAGACAGAGTTCTGAGAGTAGCAATAAGAATATGTTTTCCAATAGAGTGGACAAAAGGTTTTGTACTCATTGTAACAGAAGTGGACATTAGGTTGAAAAGTGTTGGAGACTTCAACCATCACACCATCCTAGAAATGGTAACATTAAGATGGTCTATAAACCTATCAATAAGGTAATTAATGAAGTTAAATCAACCCATACAAATGTTACTAAATCCACTAAATAAATCTCACCAACTAATTAGGAAAATTTGATTAAGAGGGTTGGTAAACAATTTTTGACATTCATGTTGTCATGATTAGTGGATGCATTCATGTTGCAAATCAATTTTGGAATTGCATCAAGGACATTTACGATGCTTTGAATGTTGATATGGTTTATTGGAGTGACCCGTAGAGAACAACCAAGGGACAGGTTAAACATACTTGGAATATTTTCTCATGTTTGGGATTTTGAAACTTCATTTTTAAACCTTAACAACAGTATATGCAGTTTATATGGACATGAGCAGTACGTCTATTTTGAGAAATTTGAATTGCAGTTTATATGTTGTCTTTTATATTGTGCAAATAGAGGTTTATAAGACCCTTTAAGGGCACCGTTTGTAATTGTACTAATTATACAAACTATTTGTAGCCATGCATGATATTTGCACATTCTCTAAGACCCTTATTCATTTTTGGGAATTTTATTGTAACTGTTAATTGTGGTTACAAATAGTGTGTAAAATTATTACACTAACAAATTGGTTTGCAGTTGCACTTGGTGAACAATTTGTAGTGATTGGCAGATATACCGTTTTTGAGATGCGACATTTGAGCAAGCAGTGTGTTTCTATCCACAATGTGGCAATGGGTAGATATTTGTTTTTCACTAACATTTCAAGGATCCAATTTGAAATTTTGAATCGTTATTATGATATTTTGCAGTGATGTTTTTATAGAAACATTTTTAATGGAGACTACGCTTTTGGGGTCTAAAAGTGCTTAGTGGGGATGTTTGATCCAGGTGGATCTCTCCATTTGTGAAAAAATAAAAGTTTCAATTTTATTTATAAAAATGATTTCACAGTGTAGATCTCATTGAGATCTTTTTGACACTTTTTGCGGTTTGCAAAATGGACACCGTATGCAAAAGTTATAGGCCGCTGAAGTTTTGGTTCAACAGGGAAAAATTTGGTGTCAACAAGTGACGTGGCATTATTTACATTCAACAAGTGGACCAATGGGAGGTTGAAACGTGGCATGATTAAGCTCAGAGATAAGCTCGTTGATTGAGCCATGTGGCAAGCAAGGTGGTAAATCTCATGGCATAGCGTGGCATGGCGCGCTCTCCAAGGAAAGACTCAGCCCGAGCTTGAGTCAAGAGAGTCTTAGGTGGCCGAAGCTACATGCCAAGTGGGCAGCCAAAGACCCTTTCAAACTCTTCCCTTCCCCAAGCGTGCAGCATGTGGATGAACCCACATTGGAAAATGGTGGTTAAAGGCTATTTTAAGCCTTACTTAACTGCTCAACCCACACATGTGGGATAAAGACAAAGTTTGAAGCGCCCAAGGAGGAGGCCGACACACCAACCAAGGAGGAGACAAATTCAAATTCATGCAAGGTGCCTAGAAAAGTGGGCAGCCAGTTTTGAACCCCTAACCTTGTGGCAAAAAGATAGGACACTTAGCCACTACGCCACAGGCTTGCAACTGATTATAAAAGCACGAATCTGTATTTGTTTTAAACAAGTTCTGGATTGTGTTTTTTTAATTTTAAAGGCCGAGACTTTGTAAAAGCTTTGAGAAAGCTTAGATAATGGATTTTTATCCATTTTTCAGCCGTAATATTTAGTCTTAATACTCTTTTTATCCAATTTGCATATTGGAAGAGTATTTTTAAGCCCATAGAGGAGATTTTTAGGACTTTTAGAGCAACTTTGCAGGTGTGAAGACTCACGAAATTCAAAGGTGCCAGGATTGATTATTAGTCACAGTGAAGGTGAATTTTTTTTATTGAGAGATCAACTTACAGGAAGGTTGTTTGTTGTTTCTAGGTTGTTAAAATGCCCTTAATGGAAACAGTGCACTCCTTTGGAGAACCCAGAGATGTAGGCATCAAATGTTGAGCCAAACTCCATTATCACATTTCATGTTTCTTGGTAATTTGTCATTTTGATGCATGATTTTTGTTTCAGTTTGCTGATTTGGTTTAATTAGTAAATGAACTCATGCAAGTAATTTTCATTATGACAATTATAACACAACATTATTAAAAAAATTGGTTCAATAACCGAGAATGATTTATGCCAAAACATTTTGCAAGTTCTTTTGAGTTTTTCAAGAATTTGTAGTAGTTTTGAGAAATCAGTATTCATATTTTGAATTTCACTTTGAGTTGAATCAGTGGAGTTTACGGATCACTGATTACTTCCACTAGTTCTGCTTGTTAAATTGAATAAACAAGAATACATTCAGAAAATAGACATAAGAATAATCTCCTAGAATGATACAAGCTATAACAGCACAAAGTCTGAAAGTAACTTGCTTTCTGATTCAAACAAAGAAATATGATGAAAAATCTAAGCTCAAAGTCTCAATAATGCCTTTCAATTTGGGCAGAGTTTTTTTTTTGGTAATGGGAAGATATCTTTTTAAAATGAAACAAGAGAATACAATATATAGTATCCAAGAAAGGCTTGGCGCTTTGTTCCATGGAACAGCCCTTGTTGCACTCAATGCATTGAATGCATTTTTAGTTTTGTCAAAGAGGGCCATGCTGAAATAGGGAAGCTGCCTTAACTATGGCGTGTTGATTCATCTTAAATGTTTTCTCCTGGGCCTGAGTCATCTGGTCTGTCACCTGATGTCTGCGTAGCTGTCCACCTCACCTTTACCCCAAAGGAGACAAACAGGTTGCACCTTCAATGTTTGTAGGCTCAAATATCCACCTAGTGGACTATTCCACCTACTGGAATAACTACTACATAGATATTTTTCGTATTCCCTCTTTCTTGCTATAATTTGAACCCTCGAGCTATCTTTTCCCCTTTTTGGTTCTTTTGGTTCCTCCTCTCGGCAGTTCTTACTTTCGGCTTGAAGGTCTTTGAATGTCTTTGAAAGCATTTAGGTTTGTGCTTAAGCTTACAAAGATCAACATTTATTTCATTGCTAAAAATTTGACATCTTCAGGTCCATCACCGTTTGAAAGCCAACGGCTAGTTGGTTGCCCTAAATTTGACAGCTGCAGGCCTGTCATCTTCTTTGGCAATTTCTTCCTATCTTTCTCGCTTAGTTTGGCTACTTTTCGCTGATCTTAACAAGTGGCATGTGGTGTTTCCTACTGTGAAATAGAAGAGGACACTTGGCAGCATCCACTTAACTTATAAAAGCTTTAGATGCCTTTTGAGAGTCCCGTGGAAGATGACACGTGGTGGCTTTCGCTGAGCTTTAGAAACAATATAAAAAATTTTGGGACTCAGTTGGATTCACACAGACGATGACACTTGGTGTGCTCTGCTTACTTCAACAACTCACTCGAGACCCACCATAGTCCTTACTCAATAATGAAACAAAAGAAGAAACTATGGATGTTGACACTTGGCGGCTTCCGCTGAGCTTTAAAAGGGACACATGGCACGTTCCACTGCATTTATAAAAACATATTAAAACCTTCTGCAATTGGCACTTGGCACCCTCCATGGAACTTTGAGAGAAGCTTATTGAAAGAAGCTTTGAAAATCAGATGCAGACACTTGTCATGCTCTATTGAGTTATAATAGGACACAAGGAAGAAACTATAGATGTTGATACTTGTCGACTTTTGCCAAGCTTTATAAGGGATATGTGGCACATTCTGTTGCTTTTAGAAACAAATTATAATGTGTCCCGAGAGATGACACTTGGCAGCTTTTACTCTCAGGCTTTTTCCTTTTAGGTGCTCCTTTGAACCATTTGATTGAACTGATCGATTAAACCAACTTTGGTTTAATAGTTCAACAGTTCATTCCTTTGTTTTGCTCATTCAAATGACCGCTTGAACCAACTGCTTGTTGAAACTTTGAACTATTGAACCTTGAAGTGGTTGAACTTGTTGAACCTTGACAAAGTGCTTGACTCTTTGAAGCTTGCTGATGATGTTGAAACTTAAACCTGTTGAACCTTTTTGGTTCAAGGTTCAATGGTTCAATGGTTCAATCCTTGCTTAGAAGCTTGTTGATGAACCCTTTTGGTTGAACCAAGGCTTTAAACCAATCTTGAAAATGCCTAAGTGATAGAAACTTTCTCTTTTGAGAGAATTTACCTACTAAATCCATTGAACCTACTAATTTCAAGCATGTTGAGTCCATAGAAACATATCTGTATAGTTCATAGATTCAAGCCTACAGAGTTCGTAGATATCTTAAAAAGCTTGAAAAATGAAGAACTTGAATGCTCAGAATAATTTTTTGAAAAGGGGAAGAGAGGAGTTTGGTCTATTAAACCAAAATAGTTCATAAGTTGTCCCAAAAAATGAGTGACATTCTTTGGGGACAACAACTAGCTCTAGTTGGGGAACTTCCTTCAGTTGAAAACTTGAAATAGCTTAGGGGAGTAGAAACCAAAATTTCCAGTGCCTTTGAAGTATGCCATTGGGATATGGAGTCATGCTACCAAAAAGAAAGGCTCTAAAAAATGAAAATGAATGATACAAAGTAGAAACAAAGACTATACAAATATACATATGTATAGGTGAATTTATCTAATATTTCAAGAGTTGAAGTGCTTCAGATGCTGCACATTGTGGGGCAGAGAAAAGAGCATGTCATCTTGATACTTCAACAGGAAGCTATTCTCACCATTGAGTTGGTGGATAATAAATGGGCCTCTCCAAAGGGAATCAAACTTCCCATGCATCCCCTTTGGTTTTATCCTTTTGTCTCACAACAAGACTTGATCTCCAATTTGGAAATCATGGTTCTTTGCTTTTTGGTTGAAGAGCTTCTTCACCAAACTTTGATGGGAAGCAATTTGGTCCACCACCATGGTTATCTACTCATCTAACTTAGTTAGACACATTATCCTCTTATCAATGGAGCTTTCATATGTCTAATCTTCAACTGCCTTAGCCAATTTCAATGCTAGTAATTCTAGGGTGATTGGTATCTCAGCATTAAGTCCATAAAGAAGTTGGAAAGGAGAAATACCAATTGCCCTTTTTGGTGTAATTTTGTCTACCCATAGAGCATAAACCAATGCTTTATGCCATGTCCTTTGGTTGTTATCTACCAGCTTCTTGATGATAGTCACCAAGTTCTTGTTGCTTGATTCAGCTTGTCCATCCCCTTGTGGAAAGTAATCAAAGGAGTGAGAGAGGGTGATCCCATAGTAAAAATAGAACTGAGTAATCTCCTGGGAAGTGAAACAAGCTGCATTGTCAGTGACAATCTTGGTTGGGACCCCAAACCTAGAAATGATGTTCTCTTTGAGGAAATTACACATTACTTCTGAAGTATTATGCTTGGTTAGAATTGTTTCCACCCACTTGGTGAAGTAGTATATGGCTGTAACGACATAATCATGTCCAACACTAGAAGATGGATTTATAGCACTAATGAAATCAATTCTCCATTGCTGGAATGGCTCCTCTATGACCACTAGCTTGAGAGGCAGGGTAGCTAACTTAGGTCTCCCAACAAACTGCTGACATAGTTCACATTTTCTTATCCACTTGTATGCATCTTGAAAGAGAGTTGGCCAGTAATACTTGGCTCATATAATCTTATGGGCAGTCACAGGAGTAGAGAAATTTTCTCCATAAGCCAAATTATGGAAGGAATTTAGAAGTTAGTTCTACTGCTCTTTGTCCATGCAGTGAAGGAACACTCCATCAAGGCTCCTCTTGTATAGGCCGTTGTCTTAGAGGACAAAATTAGTAGCTTTCAACTTAATAGTCCTCCTTTCTTTATAAGATAGGTGAGTAAGACACTCACCTTAAGTAAGGAAATGAGCAATACCTAAATACCACTCATTCATAGTGGAGACAAAGAGGACTGTGGTTTTGTCTTCTTCTTCTAGTGATTCTTCATGCTCTGTTCTTTCTAGTTTGTTATCAACAATTAATTGGCATAGGCCTTTTCCCTGCACTAGCTTCGTTGGTTTGATGACAAGATCAAACTCCTAGATTTTTGCAATCCAATTGCCTCTTTTTTTCCCAAACTCCTGTTGAGTTAATATGGATTTGACTATGGTGTCAGGAACCAGGGTAGTAGTGTGGGAATTCAGAATGTAAAAGTGAAAATGCTTCACTACCTTGACCACCGCATAAGCATGCTTCTCCATGTTTGAATACTTTATCTCATGAGCTTTGAGAGGACAACTCATGAAAGAAATGGGAGATTCCATACCTTCTTTATTCTATTGAACCAAAATTATTGAAAGCGTGTGTTCAGAAGCATAACTATATATGGTGAATTCCTTGTAGTATGGACAAACCAAAATCAGGGTGTGGGCAATAGCTGCCTTAATATCTTGGAATGCCAATTTGCCTTCTTCAGTCTAGCTAAACGTGGCCTTTCCCTTCATCATGTTTACATTATGATGAGTCTTTTCAGCAAACTCAGGGATGAACCTTCTTGAAAAATTCACCTTCCCAAAGAAAAAGTGAACTACAGTCTTACTTGTGGGCAAATTGAGCTCTTGGGTGGACTTGACTCTATCTGAGTCAATATTTATGCCTCTTTTTGACATAATTTGTCTGAGAAGTTTCCCTTCTATTACCCCAAAATCAGACTTCTTGGGGTTTAAGGAAATGCCATTTTGGCAGTAGTGTTCCAGCACTTGTTGCAAGTGGCACACATGATCCAGGCGATGCTTAGAAAAGACAGTCAATTCATCAAGATAAACTACAATAAACTTACCCATTTCATCCTTAAATGTAAGGTCCATTACTCTTTAAAAAGTGGCACCACCATTAATCAAGCCAAAAGGCATCCTTCTATATGAAAACATGCTCCAAGGTGTGGTGAAAGCAGTCTTGTGCTGGTCTGCTTCACCAACTTCAACTTGATTGTATCCTGAGAAGCCATCTAACATTGATAACATTTCTAAACTAGTCACTATCTGAAGCACTTGGTCCATGATAGGCAAAGGATAGTTATCCTTCAAGGATGACTAATTCAAGTTTTTGAAATCCACACAAAGGTGAATTTTGCCATTCTTCTTCCTTACTGGCACTATATTTGAAATCCATGTGGAATTATGGATTGGAAAGATTATCCTAGAATTTAGCATTTTTTGTATCTCAAACAGAATGGTACTTGATATCTTCAGATTATACTACCTAGATTTTTTCTTGTAAGGCACTAAGTTAGCCTTGAGAGGAATGTCATGGGGAATTTCATCAGGCTTGAGTGACTTCTAGTCATCATAGAAGTATGCTAAGACGTCCATGTACTAGCTGAGCAAAGTAGTGAACTTGAATCTCTCCTCAAGAGTGCAACATTTCCCAATGTTCACCATCTTAAGATCTTTCTTGGTACCTATATTTACCTGATCAAACTCCTAGGAGGAGCTTGAATTAGGTTGTTGCTATTTGATGAATCTGTCATGTTTGTCAAATAACTTTTCAAGAGAAACTAGGCCTTTGGGAATTTTATTTCCTTTCAGCTGTAAGAATTCTTCATCTAGGTTTGAACTTGATTTAGGAGCGGGTTCAAGCTACTGAGGCTTATTGCCCTCGAAATGCAATCATTCAAATCTGTCCTTCTACTCCAAGAAGGCAATGATTTAGTTGTCATTATTAAACACTTGCCAATGACTAGTGTTATCAGGTACACTTGGTCGAAGGACCAGCTCAATAGTGTACTTGTCTCCTTTGAAGTCTGGGTGAGGAACCAATAGAGTTGTTGAAATGGCCAGTGCATTATCCCGATCATTGAATTCTCTAAGAACAACATAGATGTTGAAGGCATCAAAGCTTTCAATCTGATCCCAGACTAGATTACAATAGTGGCGTAATCTCTCATTCTTGGTTTGATACAAGTTTCTCACCTGACAAACCACTAGTTCAGCATCTCCTTTGGCATGAAGGAGTTTGATGCCTTTGTCTTGAGAAGCCCTCAATCTAAGCAATAGATATTCATACTCAGCTGTATTGTTGGTATTGCTGAATTGTAATTTGTATGATGAAGAAAAAATATCTCCTTGAGGAGATATCAACACAACCCCGGCTCCCTAACTAGTAGAGGAGTAGCTGCCATCAAATTCAAGAATCCATACCTTGTTAGACACTACCTTTTCTTTGGATTATTATCCATTTAGAGGTGGAGATTCTCCTATAATTACATTGACCTCCATTAATTCTTCTATTGTTCTAGTAGAACGTATTTCTAGGTTAACGCCTTCAGGTGTTTCACCAACCACTTCATGGAATTTTTCTATGGACAGAAAGTAGTTACCCATGCTTGAAGACTCAAATAGAATTTTAGCTTCAGGCACTGATGTTTGAGTAACCACGTATTTTGATTCCTTCTTAGGAAGAAGCCTCTTCATGATGCCTTTGATAGGAATTCTCATCTTGGATAAGTCCATGCTTAGTTCACCACCAACGTCCTTGCAAAAATTCTGCCCAAGAAGGATGCCATATGAATTTGGGACGTCAGCTACCAAGACAATCATCTTGTTTCTTTTGTCTGAGAACACTGCAAATGCAAATTGGGTGTCCTTAATTTGTCCTATCAGTGGCACTTGCTTATTCTCTATGGAGAAACATCTCCCAGATGTTTTGGTCAATGTGAGACCAAGGGATTCTACCACTTTGGCAAGCATGACATTGTTTGAAGCTCTAGAATCAATGATGCAATTCTTTAGCTAATGCCCATTAATAAGCAGGGAGACATAAAATGGTTTAGTCTTCTCAAGAGTTGCAGGAGTAATGACAAGGTTATTTGGGATGGACATGTTCCTTGGGGGATCATGAGTCACCTTCTTAGCACCTTATCTTGTAGGGATGGTTTGATTTTTTACACATTAGACCAACTTGTCCAATTGCTCAGGATTGGACTACAAAAATTTAAATTCAGACATTTGAATTTTGGTTTTCTTTATATGGTCAATGATATCAAATTTTGGAAATAAACTAGGCACAGAGGATGGGAGTTCATCCTTTCAAGTTTTGGGAGGGGGACTATTGGACTACAAATTTGAAGTAGAAGGTGTAGGGATATTTGAGGCACTTACATTTCTTTCAATCACCAGGTCATTTGACTAGAAAGGAAGAGTGGTTCCGCACTTAGCAATTGAAATTACTAGTTGAGGTCACTCCTCTATCTTTTATTTATTAGCCTGCTAGGCTGACTAGTTCTTGGACCAAGTGAACACAACATATGATCCCTTAGCTGCATTACCTTCACTTCTGGGTTCATCCTGATAATTCTAGGAAACCAATGTTGGAGTCACTAGCTAATTCTTCTTCTTTCTCAGTGAAGAGATTAGCATCATCTTCAAAATTTAACTCAGGTTGGAATGAGAAATCTGATTCAGCTTCAAGATATCTAACCACTGAGTTGGTTGGAGGTGCTTTAATGGCAAGGTTATTCCTCTGAGGAGGAGGGAGATGATTTGCTTGCCCTTGATTCTTGGTAGCATTTCCTTGATATGACTAATTTGGGAATGTTCTCCTTAGTTAATCTCTATATGGAGTAGAGGACATCCCTTGTGTCATTTGCTTTCTAGGATCAAGTAACTCATTGGCCAGCTTCTGCACCCTCAGATTAGTGGTGGCTGTAGGTGAGTATTTAGAAGATGAAGAGGATTTACCTTTGTTTAGATCTCTCATTATCTTCCCTACCAAGATAAGGTCATCTTCTCCCTCAGTAGCCAAGTCTTGAGTAGTCTCAAGGTCTATGTGGCCAGCACGTCTCAATAAAAAACTCACATTAGGCATCTGTGAGTTGATGAACAAGCACTTGAGGTTTTCAAGGGTTGGTTGAGCAATAGCAGGAATTCAGTTCCTCAGCTTGTCAAACTTTGCTATGAAATCCCTCATAGGTTCATGAGGTTCCTTCTTCATCTATGTGAGCTGGGCTAGAAAGGCATGTGAATCTTCCATAGGCTTGAACCTAGCTTAAAATTTATCTTTGAGTGTGTCTCAGTCAGTCACTGACCTAGCTTGTAAATGGTAGAACTAGTCTGCAGTAGCACCTTATAGTGTTTGCACAAAAATATTGATTGGCACATCCTGAAATTCCACCCCTATCACACCATAGGATATGCTGAAAGCTATAATGTGCTCATCATGGTGAACTCTCCCATCACCAAAGAATTTAGGGAAATTATTTCTTGAGCTGCATGGGAGTTCATGTAGAGGTGGAGTGAGATTGAGTGGGCCAAATGAGTTACCCTAGGGGCCTTGAACTACCATGATGGGATTATAGAAAAGGGGGATAAAAAATCTAGGTGGAGTATGTATGGGCAAAGCTCTGTTGATAATAAAAAAGTAGCTCTACCTTGGGTTGGTGACCTGGTACGGGTAGGATGAACACTCCTGGATCATTGAACTTGAAGTTAGGGAGGGAATAAGTCAAAATTTCCTTGCTGCACCAACTCAAAGATAGGGTCAACAACACCTTGAAATATCTAGCTTCTAGTATAGTGTGGAGTTGCCAGATTGTGAAACAAAAATGGAAAAGGATTGGTCTTGCTTTAGCTTGAAGCTTGAGGCTTCAAACTATTTATTTGATCCCCAGCGGAGTCGCCAAAAACTATTGGATGAATATTTTGTCACTAGCTAATTGATGAGCAAATTAGGTCTCTTCAACCACAACATAAGGGGATAGGTCAGTCAAATTTATAGGTTTACCACATCTAAAGGGGACAAATCTCTCCTGTCATCAAAGGGAGGTTCCCTATAAATATGTAGGAGCTATATACTATATATATAAGTAGAAAATAACACTCAAGGGTAGGACAACACCATCCATCTCTCTTTTTTCAAATATGATGTTCAAAAACAAAGGAGAAGATCTTGGTAAAAACATTGAAGGCACTTCTCTCTTTTTAGAAGTGATCTTATATGAGACATCAGGAGTTCTTTCAAGTAGTAACAAGTAACTGGTAACCAAAGACGTAGTAACCAACAAATTGAGATGTAGCACAAAGTCTCCACCTCGATTGCCCAAGAGTAAAATACTAAAGACAATGAGGGCACAAAGTCATCTCAAGGTCCTTTACATAAAAACATAAAATAGACAAACACACTAAAGACAATTGTGGGGGCACAAAGTCTCTCCACTGTTGGCTTCAGGACACCTTCTTGATTACTTCCACTAGTTCTACTTGTTAAATTGAATAAACAAGAATACATTCAGGAAATAGACATAAGAATAATCTCTTAGAATGATACAATCTATAAGAGCACAAAGTCTGAAAGTAACTTGCTTTCTAATCTAAATAAATAAATATGATGAACAATCTGAGCTCAAAGTCTCAGTAATGCCTTTCAATTTGGGCAGAGTTTTTGCTTTTGGTAACGAGAAGATCTCTTTTTCAAATGACACAAGAGAATACAATATATAGTAGCCAAGAAAGGCTTGGTGCTTTGTTCCATGGAATGACCCATGTTGCACTCAATGCATTGAATGCATTTTCAGTTTTGTCAAAGAGGGCCATGCTGAAACAGGGCAGCTGCCTTAATTGTGGCGTGTTGATTCATCTCGAATGTCTTCTCCTAGGCTTGAGTCATTTGGTATGTCACCTGATGTCTGTGCAGATGTCCACCTCACCTTTACCCCAAAGGAGACATACGGGTTATGCCTTCAATGTTTGCAGGCTCAAATATCCACTTGGTGGACTGTTCCACTTACTGGAATAACTGCTACCTAGATATTTTTGGTCTTCCCTTTTTCTTGCTAAAATTTGAGCCCTCGAGGTATCTTTTCCCATTTCTATTTATTTTGGTTCCTCCTCTCAGTGGTTCTTCTTTTCAGCCTAAAGGTCTTTGAATGCCTTCGAAAGCATTCAGATCCGCGCTTAAGCCTGTAAAGATCAACAGCTATTTCATTGCCATAAATTTGATGTCTTCAGGTCCATCATCATTTGAAAGCCAACGGCTAGTTAGTGGCCCTAAATTTGATGACTGCGGGCCCATCATCTTCTTCGGAAATTCCTTCATGTCTTTCCCACTTGCTTTGGCCACTTTTCACTGATCTTAACAAGTGACACATGGTGTTTCCTATTATGAAATAGGAGAGGACACTTGGCAGCATCCACTTAACCTACAGAAGCTTTAGATTTCTTTTGAGAGTCTCACAAAAGATGACACATGGTGGCTTCCACTAAGCTTTATAAAAAAATAGAAACATTTGGGAATCATTTAAATTCACACAGATGATGACACTTGGTGCGCTCTACTTACTTCAGCAACTCATTTGGGACCTACCACAGTCCTCAATCAATAACAAAACAAAAGGAAGAAACTGTAGATGTTGACACCTGGTGGATTCTACTAAGCTTTACAAGGGACACGTGGCATGTTTTGCTGCATTTAGAAAAACATATTAAAACCTTCCATAGTTTCCACTTGGCATCCTCTGCAGAACTCTGAGAGAAGCTTATTGAAAGAAGCTTTGAAACTCAGATGCAGACACTTGTCACACTATGTTGAGTTATAACAAGACACAAGGAAGAAACTACAGATGTTGACACTTGTTGGCTTCCACCAAGCTTTACAAGGGACACATGGTACATTCTGCTACTTTTAGAAATAAATTATAATGTGTCCCAGTAGATGACACTTGGTAGCTTCTGCTCTCAGGCTTTTCCTTTTCAGGCACTCCTTTGAACCGTTTGATTGAACTGACCGATTGAGCCAACTTTGGTTCAACGGTTCAATGGTTCATTCCTTTGTTCTGCTTGTTCAATTGACCACTTGAACCAATCACATTGAACCAACTGCTCATTGAACCTTTGAACCGTTAAACCTTGAAGCAGTTGAACTTGTTGAACCTTGACAAAATGCTTGACTCTTTGAAGCTTGCTGACGATGTTGAACCTTGAACCCGTTGAACCCTTGAACCTTTTTGGTTCAAGGGTCAATGGTTCAATCCTTGCTCAGAAGCTTGCCGATGAACCCTTTTGATTGAACCAAGGCTTTGAACCAATCCTAAAAATGCCTAAGTTCTAGAAACTTGCTCCTTTGAGAGAATTTACCTGCTAAAGACATTGAACTTGTTGAACCTGCTAATTTCAAGCATGTTGAGTTCATAGAAACATATCTACAAAGTTCATAGATTCAATCCTATGGAGTCCGTAGATATTTGAAAAAGCTTGAAAAATGAAGAACTTGAATGCTCAGAACATTTTTTTGAAAAGGGGAAGAGAGGATTTTAGTCTATTAAACCAAAATAGTTCATAGGTTGTCCCAAAAAATGAGTGACATTTTTGGGGACAACAATTCAAACCCATAAAATTTAATGCTTTTAGCATTTTCCCACTTACCATTGGAAACTCTTGTTGGTCGACACATGTGAAAGTGTGTAAACATAATCCTTTTTTTTTATTATGATGATTTTTTTGAATTTAGAAAATATTAGAGAAATACATTTTGTTTGTATAATTTCTTAGATATGTTATCACGCACTTATAGTATCCTAAGTGATATATTATCTTTGAACCTTCACTGCAGAAGCTTAATCTTGATAGGATCTTAAACCTCAAAAAAATTAGAATACATTTTAGGTTATGATTATGAGAATTTTTAGATGGATATAAGGCATAGTTAATTATTGGAACAACTAAAAAAACTTGGAAAACTAGTTGTGATAAAATATTTGTTAATGAAATATTATACATATTGTTTGAGTTATATAAGCTTGTGGATAAGGTGGTTGTAGGTTGATATTTTTGATGAAATAGTAAGGATGTATACAACCATACATATTCATTTACAAACTATAGCTATGTATTTTTAAATAAATGTTGATAATGTATATACAAATTATAGTCTATAGTCATGCAAAATGAAGGAATTTTTCTCACTTATGTAAACTTAGAATTACCAGGGTGTGTTTGTTTTTAAGGGCATATATAGTCATAAATGTGTTCATACACAAACTATAGACAATCATTCATTATAGTGAATTGTATAAGTGATGTTAGGATCAAAATGAAAGATTCATTATAGGGATTAAATAACAATTCCTTGAAAGGTTTCAATTATGCTTATATATATATATATATATATATATATATATATATATATATATATATATATAAAGAGTCTTTAGACAATGTTAGTTTGCTTAATCTTTTAATTTGGATAAATGATCTGTTGGACATAATCTATATACATTTAATTGAAATTGTACACATATAGTGGCATTAGATAAAAATGTATGATGCAGGATATTAATAAGATAGACAAATGTTAAATTTTGAATAGTCTATAAACAATAGATTGATTATCCAACTTCAAATTGGTAAATTAACTTTGGTTTATATGTATATGAGCCTTGTAGAGTTATGTTTGATCCATTACTCATTATGGAAAGAGTTGAAGAAATAAAATCAATGAAAATTTGTTAGTATTATTGAACACTCCAAGTGATGCATCAAGCAAGTATATGATAATAAACTCGTTTACTTGAAAATCATTGATATGAAAACATATGCCTTGGGCATGATTATTAATGGAAATTGATTATGAATAATTATGTAAATAATTTGTATTGCTTAATATTCATTGATATGGAAACATTTGCATTATATAAGCTTATTATTGAAATATATGTTGGGGTAATTTGATGTAAATAATTCTATGTTGCTTGAATTCATTAGATGTGAAAATGATAGTTTGTTTATTAGAAAATCAAAGTTGTATTCCATGAAATATAGATGTTCTAAACTTGTATGAAATGGTTAAGTGAAATATGCCATGAAAAACTACATGACTGTATGCTACAAGTAGGTGAACATAATGTATTTTGAATAGTTTTATGAGTTTAAGCAGTTGCATTCTCTCTTGTGTTAAGGGATGATTGGTATATAAGCATAAATCCATGAAATGTATATACCTATAATCTAATAACACAAAGGATATTGAGACTCATTAACAAATAGTATGTGTGTGTGTATTTGACTCAGACTCATGAGAGATCTGAAATCTAAAATAAAAACTTTGGGTAACATAATTTTATAGCTGAAAATATTATAAATCCACTATAATATATAGTTTTCATGCATGTGTGTAATGTCATATTAGATAGAGGATTGTTTTTCTATGGTTTTTATGATTTCTACATGTATTAATGACTATACTACACACATTTTAATTCTTGATACCTTCACTTGCATTATCTGCACCTTTGTGAATGGAAGGGCCACTCCTAGTGGGGAAGTGTGTGGGAAATTCATAGTCTATGATTTGACGAAAAGTTCCCAAAATATACTCTCCCTCTCTTCAATTGATCAACCATTATAGATACATAATCATGGATATTGTATTGAATTTGATTTTTCTTATAAATCTCTAATATACTATTGTACTTCATATCATGTATTTTTATAACATTCAATGGAAATTGTATTATTTGCACATTTTGTATTATTATGATTATTTACAACATTGGTTTTATATTTTTATATGATTTATTATAATGATAAAAATAATGGATGTGTATTCCTGTTTAGTTGTAAGAATGAATTAATGTAGTGTATTTTTGTACCATTCATTTTGTATATGCTTTACAATATGTATTTTATATTCTAAAATATTAAATGTTGTTTTTAAGATAAATATATCATGGCTTAAATAGTGGGTTATTAATATTTATGTACATGTTGTATTATATGTATATATCTCTCAAAAATTAAAACACTTATATTAATTAGTGAAGAGGATTATACTTAAAGTATGCTAAAGTTAAAAGCTTATGCATTTTCTTTGGTTAATCCCAGTAGGGTTATAAAAATTACAACCACATAATGTGATTTGAGGCTCAAATTCCCCCAAGTGAGTCCCTAATTAAATCAATTACTTATTTAGTTCAATAATACACGTGATTTTTGGGAATGTAATTGTGACCATATAATGTGATTTTGGGCTCAAATTTTCTTAATTGAGTCCCTAATTGAACTAATTATTCATTTGGTTCAATGAGGGATGCAATTTATGAAAATTTAACCTTGAAAACATATTTAAAACCACATACTATGATTTAGGACTCAATTAAACTTAGTTGAGACCCTAATTAAACCAATTACTCCATTGATTCAATGAGGGATGTAACTTGGGTTCATCAAGATCTGTGAGCCTAACTATGACCACATAGTATGATTTGGGGAAACAAATTACCCAATTGAGTCCTTGATTAAATTAATTAATAAATTGGTTAAGTGAGGGATACTATTTGGTCCAACCAATTCTTGTGAATTTAATTTCAGCTACATTTTATGATTTGGGGCTCAATTTTCTCATTTGAGTCTCTAATTAAACCAATTAATAAATTAGTTTAATGAGGGACTTAATATAGTATAATTAAGAAACATGATATTAAGTTGTTAGGAAAATTAAACATCCTACATATGTAAGTAAATAAATTAAAAAATTAAAAAAGTTACAGTAAAACACAGAATAAGAGAGAAAACACATTACACAAGATATACATGGAAACCCTACTAAACTAGCAAGGGAAAAAACATGGGACAAAGGTAGCATCCATACTTCATATTTCATCAAAAAAACTCTCTATAAAACATCATATCCTCTCATAAACTCCCTTAAATCTCTTATAATCACTTAGGTGAACCAAGCTTTACAGGGTTCAACCTCCAAGATACAACATGAAACTCCATCATGATGCTAACAACATAACATCCAAGGTGAGATCCAAAAATAAACCTCAATCTTCATGATATGATATAACAATCCTATAAGCTCCAAGTCTTCATATAGGTGAGCCAAGCTAACATATCCTTATAGAATCTAACCTATCACCTCAATGATCTCCATGCTTCCAATAAACTAGGTGAGCCATGCTCTCATCCAAGCCTTATAGGTTCTAACCTCCTAAGCATGAGTGATTCTTACAACCCAAGCATATAGGTGAGCTAATATTCCATGCCTTATAAGTTCCAACCTTATAACATGCAATCCCAAGGCTTACATAGATCCCTAAAGGGAATACATAGGGAATTACAAATGGATTACAAATTATAAAGGAGAACATAATGCTTTATAGCATTTTACATGAGAGAGAGAGAGAGGGAGAAATGCATAGTGTCACCTTAAAAATTAGACCCACACATGAGTGGGGTGTCATGTGATCTCCATAATATTTTTCACCATGTGAAAAAGTCTTCAAAACATCGTCACTTTAGATAAGAATATGTGCCACCTCCATGTGGCTCCAAAACCTTCTCCCCACTATCACAAGTGAGTCCAAGCACTCAATAGTGTTCTTCTTGTTTTCATTACCAAGGGTCAATAAAGCATATTCATACTTTATACAAGATCCAATCCACCCCATGTGACTCATAGATTTGTACCCCATTCACATATATGAGTCCAATCTATAATAGTGCATATCTTGTCTTCTTCTTCCACATGACCACATAAGTCCAAAAGGTGTTGCAATCACCTTTTGACTTTATTCACACATGGGAATCATGGGTCCCTTTAGAAATATAACCCATAAATGGCCTCTTATCTTTTACACCACATGAAAAACCCATGTGACTCACCAAGGACAAAACCCTTTTCTTCTAATGGAGTGTTATGCCCCACACCATGTCACCTCATCCTGATCACATCTTGGAACCCACCATGGGCCCACACCACATCACCTTCCTTCCATATCACTTGCATGCCAAATCATCTATACACCCACATGCCACATCAATTAGATGCCATGTCACCTAAATAGTGCCCATGAATAGTGACCTATGAATAGTGGCTTCACACTTCAACAATCTCCCACTTAAAGTCATATATGTAGGACTTTACCACACCTATGTATTACACCAACCAATTTCCATCTAGTTATCATCAATTCCCACTAATACTCACACAAAATACCAATAGAAGATTTATGTAATACTAAAACTTATTTTCCTTGATCAGCTTTGTCAACATCTGCTTCTCCATAGTAGATTTACAACAACCAAAATGACTCCCACTTCACCACAAACCCATCCTTCTTCAAGATTCTTCCATGAACCACTCACAACTCCTACTGATTGGAAGTATCTAGTCTAGTACACACCATGGCATACATGAGGCTTTCTTACTTATGATGAATGAAATACACAAGACATCCATATCTTCTCTTCCTTGTTCTAGGACACTTTGGAAGACAACTTACAAAATATACCACAAGAAGTGGGATACTTGACTTCCTTACTTTCATGTCTACTATGCATCTCCATCCTTGGTTTAGTCCATCTCATCCTAGTCACTTGAGCCATCTCCCCATTGATCATATTGGGGTCTGCAACCAACATGCCATCTGCACGTAATATAAAGCTCTGATAAACCTTGGCTCTCCATGAAGGTATTCTAATACTAGATCAACATGCATGCTTGAACCCATATAGTATTCAATTATACAAATAAGAAACTCTTTGCCTCATCATCATAGCCTCTTGGCTACTCCATCTCATCATGAGACTACCATGTAAGAATGATGCTTTTACATCTAGATTCTCCAATATCAACAAATACACATATCACTCTTGATATTAGTTATCAATAGGAGAGAAAAACCCATAGTATTCAACACTTAACTTCAACATATGTAGCATATCACTACCCACAATGATTAATATAATACCCATTCACATTTCTTGGTAAGTCATCATTCTACTCATTGAATCACTATACCTACCAAGTTTTTGAGCCCCAAAGATACAATCAAGTTTCATCCTTATCTACCACATGTCACATACACATCCTTCTCCTTCCATGAAACCTCAAGTCTCTTGTTCTTCTTCATCCACTAGGTATAATATCATGTATTTTCACCTCTTATTCTACATGGCATTTCAACATCATCTCATATCACACATTGTGGTAGTAGGATCCCACAACTTATATCCCTTTACTAGCCAAGAATCAACAAGGTGCATGCCTTATCATCAACCTCCATCTACACCAATGAAAACCAAATTTCTCTACCACAAGTTATACAATTGCTTCTTTAATAGGAACAATGTGTTGGTGTCGATTCATCTAGTAAATTTTTTTTTAGCTTCTCTTCCATTCTCCATCTTCCACCAAGAGAGAAATGCCTTCCATGCAAATGTTTTTTTTCATATCTTGATCTCTGCACCTATAGATCCCACTTGCACAAACCAACCAACAACCATGGATCTAATATCAGTTGTTAGGATTTAAAACCTAATCCTAAGATGTGTAAGTAAATCAAATGCAAAAATAAAACAAGCTATAATAAAACACAAAATAAGAGAGATAACACATTACACAAGATATACATAGAAAACCTGCTAAACCAGCTAGGAAAAAACCATAAGGTAAAGGTAGCATTGAGACTTCATATTCATCAGTAACTCTCTCTACAACAACTCCTCTTATCAACTCCTTTCTAGTGCTTACAAACAATCAATTTAACTAAGATTGAAACCAAGCCTTATAGGATCCAACCTCCTAGATGCAACATGCAACCCCATCATGATGTTAACAACCATAACATCTAAGGTGAGCTCCAAAGCATAAAAATCCATCTTCATGAGCTAAACTAATAAGCTTCTAAGATCCATATCTTCATGTAGGTGAGCCAAGCTAACATAGCCTTTTAGGATCTAACCTTTAACCTCAAGGATCTCCATGCTTTAACAAGTGAGGTGAACCATGCTCTCATCTAAGCCATATAGGCTCTAACCACCTAAGCATGAATTATGATTACAATCCAAGCATCTAGGTGAGCTAATAATAAAATATTTACAAATTCAAACCTCTTACAACATGATCCAAGTGTGGATATCCCCCAATGGGTTTATTACAAAATATAAAGAGAAAGTAATGCTTTATAGCATTTTACATGAGAGAGAGGGAGAAATGCATAGTGGCCCCTTATAAAATTGACCCACACATGAGTGGGGTGTCATGTGGTCTCCATAATGTTTTTCACCATGTTAAAAATTATTCAAAGCATCTTCACTTGAAAAGAACATCTGTCACCTCTATGTGGCTCCAAAACATATTCCCCACTTCGACAAGTGAGTCCAAACACTCAATAGTGTTCTTGTTGTCTTCATCTCCCAAGGGTAAAAAAAGTGTATGCTCCACTTTAGATAAGATCCAAGCCACCCCATGTGACTCAAATAATTGCACCCTACTCTCACATGTGAGTTTAATATGCAATAATGCATTCTTGTCTTCATCTTCACATGTGAACACAAGAGTTCAAAAGGTGTTACAATCACCTTTTAACATTTTATAGACATGTGAATCATGGAGCCTCTTATAAATTTGACCCCATACCATGACCTTTGCCTTTTGAAACATGTGACAACCCACATGTGACAACCAAGGACAAATCCATGTCCTCTAGTGGAGTACTACACCCCACACCATGTCACCTCATCCTAATCACATCTTGGGACCCACCATGCTCCCCTACCACATCACCTGCATGTTAACTCACCTACACACCTATGTGCCAAATCACTAAGATGTCATGTCATCATGAACAGTGACTACGAATAGTGCACATGAATAGTGACCTATGAATAGTGATCTTTAAATAGTGACTTGTGAATAGTGGCTTCACACCTTAACATAAATATGACCAAAAAATGTGATATATGGCTTGATTTTTCATAATTGAGTCCTTGATTGAAATAATTACTTGATTTGATCAATGACATTTGTAATTTTGGCTAATCAAGTGTCATGAACATATTTACAACCAAATAATGTGATTCAGGGCTAACTTTTCCCCAATTGAATCCATGATTATATAAATTAGTAATTTGGTAGAATGAGGGACCTAATTTGGGCAAATCAAGGCATGTGAACCAAATTGTAACTACATAATGGGAATTGGGGCTCACTTTTCTCCAAGTGAACCCATAATTGGAAGAAATATTCATGTAGTTTAATGAGGGATATTATTTTGGGAAATTGAATTGTGTGAACCTAATTGTGACCACATACTATGATTTGGGGCTCAATATACCTGAAATTGAGTTCTTGATTGAATAAATTACTCATTTAGTTTAATAAGGGAAGTAATTTTGGTTAGTCAAGTCACATGAACATAATTACAACTAGATAATTTGATTAGGGGCTCCACTTTCCCCAACTGAGTCCCTAATTGAATCAATTATCCATTTGGTTGAATGAGGGACATACTTTGGGATAATCATACCTTGTAATCTTGATTACAACTGGATAATGTGATTTGGGGCTCAATTTTACTCGATGTCACTAAATAATGTCATGAAATGATGAAGTAATGATAATGTTGCTAAATATACATGCAATTTCCCTAATTATATGTACAAAAAATGATCCCATATAATCATAACATAGTTTTATCAAATTAACTCAAATAATGACATGGTCACTAAATTATGCCAAATGCTACACAAATGTGCATGATTTTCCCCATTGTATCTTTCTATCACATCGCACCCAATTGGAGTATGATTTGGTTGTATTTGCATAAATAACAACATTCAAAGGAAAAATGGAAGTAGAATATGAGAAATTTACCCAAAATTAATCTGTATCCCAAATGGGGCTTAATGTAGTCAAAAATTCTCAAATAATGACATTAGATCACAATAAAATGATAAATGGTGCTATGAAGTAATAAACTTAGGTTAATCAAGTCATGTGAATTAAATTATCTTTTAAACATTATGTATAGCCACAACGTTTTTACTTAAGATGCATTTAATTACTATGTATGCAAATTCATGTGTCAATATTCTCTCAACTCTCATTATTTTGGAGAGATGCAATGTTTTAACAATTTAATTTTGGCACACCTATAACTCCTTTAAATGTTAGCAATCAATGTAGAAAGCCAAAAAACCTATAAAATGACCATATGCTTTTCCAAAATAGACACTAAGCATAAAGTTACACCTATTAAACTTTAAGTTGAATATTGAAACTAAAAATGGCTAAGTATCGATGAAAATAGATTTTGAAAAATTAACTTCTAAAAGGTGACTCTTAAAACACTGAAACCAATTCTAGAAGATGTAGAGTGGCCCCAATTTCTTATATTTAGTAAAATAAATTTAAATTATAAGAATATAAAATGTAGTATAAAGGTAAAGGTAAACTTATAAAAGTAATGGTAAATATAAATGAATATCTATTGCAAACTAAAATTTAATATAAGAGCAAATATCCAAACCTATTCAAAAGAATGGATATTTATTTGCCTTTAAAACAAACATATGTTTCAGTTTCTATGCATTCATATTTTTTTGGGTGTTCCCAATTTTGGTCAATCAACTTATTTCTCTCACCTACACGTCAGTAAGATTTCACACATTGTAAGAGTATAATAACATTGGGAAACATGTAAATTTAAGTTGGATTCCCTATCATCCCTTACTAAAGCCAATAATATTGCATGAAGTCACTAAGATTAAAATCCTTGCATTTTTATTGAACATATTCACCATCCTCAGTAGGTGGAGATGGGCTATGAGAGTAGTACATAACTACTTGACATTTAATAATCACTAGGCTATTGGAAGAGCCCGAGTCTTTTATCTCAAGATGAGGTTTTGATGGCTGAGAAATGGTAACTTAGCTATGAAAACTAGAAATCGCCACTTGGTGAGGGATAATTGTCAATTTTTTGATAAAATGAGAGTATTATGTATGTAGGAAGTTAAAGTATCTAGATTTTTACTTGTCTTTGCTACCAAATCTATTTGGTTGGGAGTTGATTTATAGATGTGATGTCATGAAAGTGGACATGGGGGAGTGGTGACATTTATTTTCTATTTTTTATCATAACACATCATCAGTTTGGGATCATACCCTACAAATTGGCTAGTGTGGAGCCTTTTTAATTTTATGGTCACTCCCTAGGTATTTTCAATATTTATGCTTTAAATATGTTATTAAAGGGGTGAGATTTTTACAATGGAGTATTAACACACTTTTTGATTCAAACTAGATCCTTTGAATAAATTCTAATATGATCAAGTCTAAGGTATACAAAGAAAGTTGTTAGTGTATTTAATTACTCATATATTATTGTATGGTTTGTAAGATGAAATTATAATATTAATTTTATTGTATTTTATGGATAATCACTAATTGGTGCACATTTATCCACATATTAGTATTTAATAAGAGTATCAATTCAGTTATTTTGTTTCAAATAGATATTAGGTTTATCAAGACCCATGCCCATCAATTAAAAAGAGAATTACAAAGAATGACCAAGTGGAAACTGCCATGGTTAGAGGTTAAATGAATTACCAAGCCACTATGTAGTCAACAACAAGTTAGACTACCAAACCAAATCATAAAAACTACTAGATTAACCCTTAGAATTATAGAAAACTATCAATTTGAAGGGAAATAATCCAAAAAAATAGTTATCCTTCCTTTTTTTGCTTTCTTATTTTTTACCTCCAACCACAAGCCTTGATCAGAGTCAACTGTGACTATTTGTTTATCTAAATTTTGAAAATTTGACATCATTGCATCCAACACCTTTTTCTCTGAATCTAAATGGTTAGATTCATGCCCTCTTTTTATTCCCCTTAATGATTTTTTTAACTTAAACTTATGAATAATTGTTGAAACCCCTATACGAGGCATAATTTCCTCAGCAAGACTAGCATGATTTACATTCTTATATTCCTTTAGTTTTGTTTTATCCTAATTTTTTATGTCCTAAAAAATATCATCCGCCACCAACTCTAGATCTAGAATGCTCCAACTAATTTATTTAATCTTCATTCCTTTTTTAGTCTGCACTTGCAAATGAGCTTGAGGACAAAATGCATGGAGATGCCTTGGACGTCTATAATTACGACATCTAAATGTTGTATTTTCATAGTCAAGAACTTAAAGATGTTATGATTGTCCATATTTTAGGATTATTTTATTAGGTATCCCTTTACTCAAATCAATCTCCATACATATATGTGCATAGGTATATAAGCCCACTGAGAATATCATCTTATCATTTTTGATGAAAGTGCCCAAATCCTCACCTATCACCTTGGATACTAGCCAAAAATATAGGGGTAAATTTAGAATTCAAACCCACACTAACATCTTTGTGATAGAAAGTGTATTTGGATCAAAAGCTATAAACCATAGAATAATAAACAATCTTACATTCCCCTAAAACCATGGGCATTCTGAAAGACATTTAATATAATCTTCCTATTCACTGACATGGAAAATAAAAAGTCCTTTCAAGTAAAGATCTATCTCATATTATTTTGATCAAGTTTCAAAAACACATTGATATAAATTAGAAGTAGTAGGCCCAAAACTATTAAATCTATAAATTATAACAACTTTCTATAGTGTCTGTTGATATTTGTAAACATCTTGATTTAAAATATCCATTGAAGGCACCTCAATTGCTTGTTCAATAATATAATCTTGATGAGGAATATTTACCTTCTAAGTATTTGTCATGGAAGGAGCCTTATTGACAACCTCCTTAAACAATGGTATAGAGGGTTTATCATATTCATTGGTTGATGCAGGAATAGAGGAAGACCTTTATTTTAACCTAATAGCTTTGGTTGTGCTGAAGGATCCTCCCCCTGTAGACTCTTCCAATTGATCCACTTCTATCAGCATCGATCCTTCAACCTCCTGCCCTTGGATATTATCTTTAACCCTTAAGCTGCGATCCCTTTCTTCACAATTTTGACCCTTAGGTGAATCCATTACTACCTCTTTTTGTACCTTATTATAGTCCCTAGACTCCCCATTGCCATTAGAAGCTCATGCCCTGATCTGCATAGTCAAGGTGCTAGCCCTAGTTGTCATCGTCATCCGTCATTCAGAGTCTAATTATTTTTAATAAAAAATATTAATTAAGTTATTGACTTACTAGACTTATGCTTTTAATAGTAAAGTCTTATATTTAAAATGAATTACTATTCAAGTTAATAACTCTCTAAACCCTATCCCTAGGCACCTTTATATCTATATCATAACATAGAGAGCTAGTGGTTGAGGTGATTATTGTGGAAGAGATTTATTGTTATACTAGAAATTTAGGCTAGATATTTTTAATCTAAAGATGTAGCCATACTATATGTGTTAAATCGATACATTTTTGTATTTAAAGCTTTAATTGATTTATAGTATTTCATGTATTGTTGGTGTCTTATGGTAGATACCATGATTCTAAAGTACAATCAACCACTTTATTATGGTATCAGAGCTATAAAAACTTTACCTCTTGTAATTCAAATCTATGGATCATACGTATCTTCTGTTTCCATGTATGAAAAATGTATATTTTTTATATCATCAGTTTTATTTTTTCTACATGTTGAGTTTCAAACATAGATTTTAGTTTCCTATTGAAAATACCCATTCTTATGTTCTCAGCTTGCCCATAGTGGATTTTTGTTGATAAAAAATGGTGAAAGTAGTGGGGTATTAAGGGTTTGGAGAAATTAAAATTTATTTGTTTGATATAAAATTTTATTAGAAAATAGTTCTTGGCCTCTATAAAAAAGTATCATGCTGTGTCAAGTGTTGATTTACTGTCTATATGATAGTTTAGGCCACCTTGGGAATTGTTAAAAAATAAAAATGTTTTATTTGACCTAAAAATTTATCAAAAGGTATATATTGGTCTCTGAAGCAAACTTTCCTTCTATGTTACATACATTTATATATCCATATTAAATTTTAATGACATCAAAATTTATCCCAAGTTATAAAAATTATAGGTCATGTCGATTTAGAACTTTATTCTTATTCTGATATTTATGAATCACTTCTATTTTTAGGCTATTACAAGTTATTTAGACATAAATTCTTTTTTTATTAGAAATCCCCTAGGTTAGAACTATGTTACAATAATTTTAAAACTCACACGAGTTGTCATTTTGGGCAAAGCAATTATCAATTTTACCTGATATGTGGTGTGAGGGGTACTACCCTCGTACTCAATTTATAAAACAAAATATATATGTATTTTCGCTTCCACGTACCTCACTATATATAAGAAGTGTCTAGAATTTTTATTTTTGATAATATGAATCTTTTTGGCTATTTGATTTTGAGGTACACTGGGAAGTGGTTAGCCCTATGAAGTTACTTTCTATATACCTAAGATATGAGATAATGTATATATGGGAATGGTTGAAACCTTTGAAGTCAGTTCCCTTTGGGTCATGTTCATTATTTACACTTGAGATCAATATATTAGAGAGCCTATAGATTAATCACACCAAGCGTAGTAATTCCATATAAATCTTGGGTATACTTGGAATCTATTTACACTATTACCACATCTATGTTGAGATCCCAAATTATTGTTCAATTATAGTATCATAATACCTATTCAGTTATAGTACATAATTATTATTTCTATTTCTATTCAAAAACCCTATTTTTAGTTTTAGTTTGAAAACATAATAGTGAAAGGGTAGTGCAAAGGGTGTGTTTATTATAAATTAAATTTTTATGATAAATTTTGATCCATCCATAAAATGTTTACCTATAGTAAGTTTTTATGCTACACCATGGCTAAAAAAAAGGTAATAGTCACAGGTTCATAGTACTTCAGTTGAAAAGGGTACATGAGTGATGTAATACTTAGTAAAGGTATTCAATGCATGGAAATGAGTGAATAAATTACTCCTCTCAACCTTTAAAAATAAATCAAATGGAAAAATCATAGTGACAAAGCCAAATATCTCATAGGTCAATCAATGTCTCCTAAATTTAAGTTTCACTTTTAGAGAAATATATTACCTTGATAAATTTGTATTATCTTAGAGAATATTTTTGGGAAGCATAGTAAAATGTGGGCATGTCAGCTGGAAAATGAGCTTGTAGTTCTTATCACTAAAAACTATCCTTAGATTGAGGATTTCATCACTCAAGTTAAACATTTAATACTTATCCTTGTAAAAACTAGTGAAACTATGTTTGATGAGAAACTCATATGAATATTTTGTCTCAATAAATGTTTCTAATCACTACATAAAACAAGATTATTTGGTAATTACATATGTGCCACCAAATTTTGATAAGTTGTGTGAGCAATTAGGGAGAGCAAGAAAACATTTTTTTATTGGTGACATCCGACTTGGAGGTATTAAGCAATAAAAATTAGTAGTTAATGATACAAATATGGAGTCACAACCTAACTTTGGTAAAGGTAAGGGTCCTCCAAATAAAAAGGTAAAGCAAAACCTAATCCTAGGGAAATGAATTAGCTATGTAGAACCCTTTCCTTGTCAGGACAAAGGAAAATGAAAAATGAATGCAAAATGTTGACAATGAAGATTGCATATTTTTTGGTAAACCAAGCCATGCTAAACATTAGTGTGTCATGAAAATGGCATACTTGAAAGAAGATATGAATAAAATGTAGCTTCCTCCCTCTAAGGTAGGATTTTCCATTTCTTCAACAAAATTTAGATCACATATATCTCAATAGATATTGGATTCATGATCCTATCACCACAAGACACATGAAGGCTCTATGTTTCACAATGTGGACCAAAGCCATAGATCTAAAATATTTATGGGAAACTCTAGTCCTCTAATTATTGTGGGTGAAGTATCTATTGAGATGGAGAAAGGCACATTAAATAAAGTTCTCGACATTCTAGACTTATTTATGAACCTCCTATCCAATTATTATATCTTACAATTATGTGAAGTCAAACATGTTGAGTTTACACCTTTAGATTTTGTTATTAAAAATGTGTAACACTAGTTTACTATTATAACCAATGGAATGGTTGATCACCAAGTAAAATTACACAAATTTGATAAATTTTTTCTTACTCAACCTTCACAAATCATGATTTTACATGCTAATGAGTTGAGTAAAATTTTGCATAAGCATTATGGTAATTTCAATTATCGCTAGTTATAGGACTGTAGTAAGCATAACATGGAAATTAGTTTGTCAAAAGTTTCTTTCAAATGTGGAGTTTATTCATGGTATGCACTTGGGAAACAACATAAGAATTTATTTTCCAAAGGCAAATATTTGAGGGCTAGTGATAAATTATAGTTGGTTCATAGTGATCATATGTCTTCCCACATGTTACATGTCAAAAATATAAATATGTGCTTATATTCATTGATGATTTGTGTTGCATAAATTAGGTCTACTATCTGAAAAATAAAAGTGAAGTCTTTGAACACTTAAATATTTTCAAATATCTTGTTGAAAACCTATTAAAGAAAAAAACAATAGATGAGAGTTTGTCAACAATCAGATGAACAACTTATATGAAAAATTTATAATTCAACTACAACATATTGTGCACTATATACCTCAGTAGAATGGTGTAGCTAAACAAATAAACCAAACACGTAGGGAAGTGGCAAGTTACATGGTACATTCCAAGACTTGCCTACTCAATTTTGGGTAGAGGCAATTCAGTGTGTTAACTACATTCAAAATCATACTCCCCACTTAGTAGTGCAAGATATGACTCTTGAATAAAAATGGTCTACGTTTTTTTAATTATTGGTAAAAGATAGGTTTTTAAAATTAGAATGCTAATCTTATACAAGAAGCTACAAAAGGAAAGGGGTCTAGAAATCTAGATATGTCCAAGATAAGCTAACTAAGAGCCTGCAGGATGAAGAGAATAAAAAAAAGAACAATAGAAAAATAACATAAAAATGATAAGAAAACTACTAAACTTGCTTATTACCAAAAAACTCCTCCCAATTTTTGGTCATTGCCTTCAGGTCTTTATCAATGTTTAATAATTGATGTGGGATGTTCCCTTTCTCTTCTTTGCACCCACTGCACTTGTTATTTTTACTTTTTATCACCTCAGACTTATCCATCATGTCACCTAATAGTTCTTTGAGAGATTCAATACCAACTATGATATTCTTCATTGCTACTTTACTTATCAAAATATTCAACTTTATGTTCTCTCTCTATTATGCGTTCACTTTTTCTAGAGTGTCCATCTTGTCTTTAAATATTTTCAACTAAGGATTTATAATCGAGAGATCATCTTAAATCTTGAGATTGTTGACTTCCTAATACAACTTCTTTACTTCCTAGTGTAACTTCCTTACTTGATCTCTTACGGTCCTATGGTATCTAGACAACCACTTAATGAATGATTTTTTTAGGTCAATCTCTTTTGATAATTTATCCTCTTTATTTTGATTTCTAAGTAAGTCCCCAAGAAGGTCAAATCCTACATTTTTATTTTTAGGAATCGACACTTCAGGTGGGGGATCCACTTTCCCTTTTTTATGAAATCTTCAACAAGAATTTCCTCACCTAGTTCATGTTATTCTGAAGAAAATATAACAACTTTCCTTAAAAGCAAATGAAGGCCCTCTATTATATCCTCCATCTCATCTTCCATAATTTCTCTAGGATTATCAAGAATGGTGACTTCATAGGTGGAGGAATCTTATTCACCTAATCTCACTTTCAAAGGCTTAGAATTTCTCCTTAACCTATGTTTGATCTATTCTCCCTCTTAAGTGGGTTAAAACTAGCTTGATTGTGTTACATTTTTCTTAGTTTTTTTAAAGAATATGAGCCTCCTTTTCTTAGTTTGAAATAGGTTTTCCACATTTTCCCTACAGATTACTCTCTTTCTTGTATGACTTAGGTCTTCCTGCCCCCAGGAAACATTCCAGACCCTTATTGATCCCTTTGAAATATTTTTATACTAGGAAAATCACAACTTGATGAAGAAATAAATAAGAAATGTGATATGAGACACATGTACCACTCTGTGTTTACCCTCTAAGGTAATGTAGAACATGATTTTCTTGGCTACCTCTCCGTAAGGATATGGAAGGCTTTCTCGATTGAACCACAATGAAAAGGAGTGATATCCTCCCCATATTGTAGAAATTACTTTTTTTCCTCCTAATAGTTTTTACCCATTTTTGAAAATTTTGGTGACTTCCATCTTTAAACCTATGATTGTATAAATTAGATCTTATGTAATTTTAATTTCAACCCCACTGATTTCAATGATCCTATTGTTCCATCTTTTGATGAACATTTCAAACACATATTCATCATATCCTTCAATAAGTTGCATGAAGTTAACCATAACTCCTTGTTGCAAGACACTCTAAAGTTATTCATTTTACTTAAGGCTATCAAGCATGATAGCTTCTATTCTGCATAAATTTCTTCCCATCTCCTCTTTGTTCTTGGAGATAAACAACTTTATTACTAAGAATATAGGTAAAAAAGCCTTATCATTGCATTTATTAATGTGCTCTCTCTTTGAATCCTCACAAATTTGGAGTGTGATATCATCATAATGAGTTCAAATGGGATTCTAGCTTGATAAATCCATCATATGCATAGAACTCTGCCATGTCATGATTACCATTAAAAGAGTTATGATATAATTATTTATGATAGTACTTTATTTGATGGGATACACCATAGGTAAAATCATTAAATTGTAAGGTAGGATTCCTTATCCATCCTTAGATAGATTGTTATTGGCAAGTCCTCCTTGTTTGTCCATTTATTAAACCTAGGAGAGTTCACCTCTTCATTTGAAAACCAGTCAGTTGTTTGGTGTTAGAGTATATTATTCTCATGCTTACTAGGTTCTGGATAGTTTTTTAATCTTTTCCTAGTTTTATATTTTGTGTGGATTTATCCCACATTGGTTAGTTAGGCTTGTTTCTAATACTTCCTTGCCTACTTATGCAAGGTCTCTCCATTGTACTTGCATGTCTTATTTTGAATATTATGTGATTTTCCTTATTTTTGAATTTCATCCTTGCAACCTCTTGTGATGTTTTTGTTGTGAATGCTTCAGATTCATGGGTTCTTGGAATGGTCTTATTTCTCATTCCTTATATGGTACCAGAGCCTTGAAGGATTTCAACTATCCATTTATTTGCCACAAGTTTCTTCATATATTTTTATTTATAGGTTGCACTGTGGATCTCTAATTTTTCAATATTTCTACCATCTCCTTGGCTTCACCTTTATTCAAGCTTTGATTAGTTTACTTTGGATTCAACAACTTATCAAATTTCACCTCAATTTTTCATGGCCTTTCAATGACTTTTGTCTTCACCACCTAGGCTTATCCCCTCACCGCCCAAGCCTGATCTCCTTGTTGTGGTCTTCCATACCATAGTTTTTATCTAGCATCCATACTAAAATCAAGTTTTTTTAATCTGGCATCCTTTTTGTTATCTGCATTGGAAGTTTTTTGTTTTTAGGTGGCATTGGCTTTTTCAGGAGGTGCATTGCAGTTGGGAAGTTTTAAACCTATGTTATTCCTCTTATCATTCATTTATGGTCTTTTTTTAGGATTAAATATTTTTTTGGAAAGATCTAAGACATTTTGCATATTCCTTTGGTGTGAAACCTACTGCATATTCCTTTGGCCTGTGTAGATTGTGTATTTTTTCTTTTTGGTATGTGCCTTTTTTTTAGCATCTACTAGGCTTTGGAAGTCTGTGTGGAAGGATAAAAACTTTGGAAACCTTTTTAATTGCATGGAGGATATCTAAGTAGTAGCCACATTGGAAGGATAAGATTTCCAAGGAATGCATTCCATTTACAAGGTTTGTGTTCCATCCACAAAGCCTACATTCCATTTGTAAAGGTTTACATGAAGGTGCATTAGAGGTGCATGGAGGTGTGTGGAAGTGCATGGAGAAGTCTATACTTATATTTTTCAATACTGATATCCCTTCCCAAGCCTATTCCAACACTTAAAATTATAATACACTCTCTTCTCCTCTCAAAAATAACAATGTATTCATTATTTGTTTTAATAGTTATATTTCTTTCTTTCAGAGGAAACATCTTTCGCTTGCAAGTACACATGGGTCACTGGTAAATTATTTTTTTAGTTTGGTGGGATTGAGGACATTTGCATTAAAATTATGGTTCCAATGAGTGGTTATAAGGCTAGGTTCATTACCATTTTGGTCATAGAAATCAGCTTGTAGTGTATTTGTTATTACTTTTGATCCATTTAGAGGAATTCGTAAAGCCTATAAATTTTTAACCGTAACTCAAAATTGGTTTCAGTTTTTTTCAAAAGTGCATGGTTTTCAATTATATATCCATTGGTATCATATATTTATAAAAATATACAATTTTTATAAAGTGCCAAATTTGGGGGGGAGCGGGGGGTAGGGGGGCTCAATACAAATATTTTAGGGGGCTGTCTCAATGTCGATTTGTGCACCCTTTTTGAATTCTTTCTGCTCTTTGGTGATTTACTATCATGTATTCTTATTATAGTTTAGATCAATGTGAGCCTTTGACTACACATAATTACCCTACATGGAGACCTAGAATGGAAACAATCATTAAATGCAAAGGATTATGGTCCTTACTGAATGAAGTTCAATTATAGTTCACTAGAGAATATAAAAAATTTCAGCACCAATGCAAATTTGAAGAGTGTATGGGTTTGATTGTGGGTTATGTGAGTGATAGTCTTTTGTTTCATTTGGATTGATGTGATTCTCCATTAAAAATATGGGTTAAACTACAAAGTTTATTTGGGAAAGTAGATTACATGAGAGCCATGCAGCTTAAATTATGTTGGTGTAGGTAATTACTATACTTATATAATTCACCTTGCCTAGATGGATATTAGGTCTATTAGGTGATTTATTACATCATTTTAATGTCATTATACACACACAAATGCATGGGGTCACTTACTTAGTGGGTGGATGGGGTCTCCATTCCACTTGGTCTCCTTAGTGCTTGCACCACTAAGGCCTCCAACCCACTAGTGTTCCCTTAGTGATCTCTCCACCCATAGTGGATGGGTCCACCCACTCACCTTGTTTAGATGAGTCATCTTGCACTTAAATAATGTATTTATTGGTCTGTATTCCTTTGTGTTTGGTGATCCAAAGAGCTATTGCTCTTGTGTAGACTGTGAGGAGTTTAGTGTACTAGATTAGCTTAGTGAGCTGTGACATATATGAGTGATAGATTTGTGAGCTGTGTGAACCCCATGCTTTGTGCATATCCATTTATGAATACATTTTATTGCATTTTTTACTTAGTCTTGATTTATTACTTCAATGGAGTTGTGTGTTCACATCACTAGTTATCAATCTTAGACATTTGATTCTGGATGATTCTCACATGGTATTAGAGTAGGTTTCTCAAAATGAACACCATATTTTTATATTGTTTCTAATAATAAATATTGAGTATATATTTTATTTTGTATTCTCCATCAATTAGTGAGAGGAAATGTATAGATCTATGTGTTACATCTATGGTTTTCTCCCATTGGCATTTGCATATATTTGCATGCTTTTATATTGGTGGTATAAGAAAGTTTTTGTAGATCTAAACTTCATTATTGTAGCCCCAACACAACTAGGATGCCATATTCTTCTACCTTGCTAGTTTTTTAATACTTTCATGGCCATTTTTAACCTTGGAGGCAACATTCACATTTTGCCTCAAAACTCATGTCAATAGGCCTTAGTACAAAAAACTAATTGTTCATATTTTGTGGGTTTTTGGATTTCTCAAATGGGTCTTCATAAGTTTTTGGTAAAGTTGCATGAATTTTTGTAAAAATAGGGGTTTATGTTCAACCTTCTTGTGCATGCAATTACAATGTGACATTATCAAGATCATTAAAGTTAATACAGTATATATTTTTTTGTATGTGTGATGTTCCTGAGACTTCCAAATTTAATCTAGTGGATTTCCTACCAAATCTTCTTTCACCCATAAATTTCACTCTGTAGCTCCTTTTGAGGTGTCATTTATTTTCAAAGTACTTATTTTATTGAGATGTATGCATTGATTATGTTATTTTTAGAATAATTTAGCACTATTATTTTTCACATTTGTACTCACTTAGATGCATTATCGATAGAATTCAATGTCCTCTTCCTTGGCATGTTTGTTATTTTCACTTGTGCCAATTAGTGGTCCATTGCATTGATTACTTGCATTTATGGATGAATTATTAGTAGAGTCTAACATCCATTCATTGAGACATGTTTTTTCACTCGTGAATTGATTGCTCTTACTTATGTGGACCCATTTTAGTTAACTCTAACATCCATACTTGGAGCATACACTGGTACATAATCATAAGCATAGATTGCTCATTCATTGAGCATGATTTTTAATTGAAAACATAGGGGGATCACTATTAATTATCTCAGGGGGTTGTTGTGTGCCCTACATTCTCCTTTGTATACACACTTAGTATTTTGTAACTGTTACATGTGCCCATTTAGTGACTACTTGCATAGATTGCTCTCGTATTCCTAGATGCATTGTTAATAGAGACTAACATCCATTTGAGCATGTATTGTCACTTGTGAACTGAATTCTATCATTTGATTAGACTCATTTTTGGTGTAGTCTAAATTACATCTCTAAAGTGTGCACTATTACTCTTATTTTTGGTCATGTCGACTCAACTTGAGAGATACCAGATGAAGAAGGTTGAGTCTACACCAGTGGTCCTTCTTGGGAAGACCAATTATGCTTCATGGCATGTGTACATGGAACATTCACTCATAGATTATGAACTTATTCCATTCTTGTATGGATATATTATTGCTCCTATTGACCCAATTCAATATGATGATTGGGCAGACTCTTGTGACTATGTCTATGGTCACCTATAGATTCACATTTCATGGGATCTACACCACCATGTGGAGCACATAAATTATTCCTCCATAGTTTGGAGCACTCTTTAGAGTATTTTTTAATATCCTATATAGATTTATATCACTCAGCCTCCTCCTATTATCTCTTCTAAGATTGTTTTACTCCCTCCCCCTACTTCTATTTCCTATGATGACATATTTCAGGTGGACAATGCTATTCATTTTATTGATCCACCACTGCATGATGAGATTTTTTATAGATCTTAGCCATCATATTATATATTTTACATTCATTCCTATATAATATGTTACTCTTCTATAGCCATAAAATATTTTCACTTCAGCGGATTCTACTATTTACAGTGTGAGTACACATATTGAGAGCAACGATGACTCGTCTCTACCTGTGGATTTTTTCTTCATTTGATGAGTCATGCTACACACTTCACATGGGCATTCTTTCAGAAAATGTTCCATGTCATTTTTATGATTTGTCTACTTCAATGGAATTACATCTAGTTCTTGCACATGATCTTGCTAGACCTATGCCACATATTTGATTTTGACCACTTTTAGAGATATTTGTACTATTGCCTTCATTTTCCATTATGTAATGGGAAGAATTTTAGTACATGCATCATTTTATTCCTTTACTAAAGATAAGAAACATTTTTTGATACATATGGAGCTTCTACATTCTTCAAGTATAAGATCTCATCATCAACCTTCATTATATTGCAAGTTATACTTGGAGTCCTAACTACTTCAACATCATCATCTTGGGGGTCTTTTAGTCTTCTCTTCTTTTTTTCTTTCTTTTGGGGGAAGTTTTTTTCCAATGGTTTTCTTCCCTTCTCCACTTCTTGAGAGATTATTTTTTAGTTGGGTACCTAATTAGGCCTAATTTTTGGGAGCCAATTCTATTACCCACCTAAGTTACGCTTAAGGGTGGGTGTTGGTGTAGGTATTTACTACACTTGTATAATTCACCTTGTTTAGGTGGATATTAGGTCTATTAGGTGATTTATAACATCATCATGATGTCATTATACACACATGAGTGGATGGGTTCAATTAGTGTGTGGATGGGGTATCCATTCCACTTGGTGCCCTTAGTGCTTACACCACTAAGGCCTCTAACCCACTAGTGTTCCCTCAGTGCTCTCTCCATTCATAGTGGAGGGGCCCTGATGTAGGAGCATCAACATCAATTTTGTGTTTTGGTCATTAAGAGTCAAAGTTGGTCAATTTTTGAGTGTCAATGTGTGTAAAGAGACATTTCAAAGTCCGTTCATGTTTCTTGGGTCATTTGGAGTCCCTAAGAGTCATAGGAGTAAGTTTTATGGGTGTTTGGAGTTTCACCTCCAAGACCAATAATTTGAAAATTCAAATATTTTCCTTAAGTCAAGAATGACCAAAGTATGGTATAAGGTGGTAAGTGATAACATTTTAGTATAAAAGGGCCAATAATCCTTGTAAAAAATTGTTTTAAAGACACATAATGCTAAGCCATCAAATTAATAGTCATATTCTAATCATGGACTCCAAAACCTCATGTTGAGTTAGTTATGCTAAGGAGGTTGGATGTAAATTCCAAGGAACCTATGTTAAAGTTGAGAGAAAAATTGATTTTTTAGTAGTTTAATGGGAGGAGATAATAGGAGAGGAGAGAGATATCCATGGAGAATGAGAGGAGGGTCAAAGAATGAGAAAATTTGATACACCTCTCAAGGAAGATGGCCAAGTCCTCTTATGGTCTATATTTTGTAATCAAGATTGACAAAGATGAATAAAAGAAAATTTGTTATTGTTGTGGATCCATTATCCTTTGAGTTATTTTTGTTTTATTGTTTTTTATATGGTTTGAATAATCTTATATGACTACAGATATAGATGTCCTTATAGGTACAGAGGCTTGAGTGTAGGTTGATAGTCTTATTAGAAGAGGGTATACTTGTATTTGGAGGTTGTTGATACAAGGGTAAGGTTTGATAATTAACCATAAGTATCTAATTGGTTCATATAAACTTTTATATTATCTTTGGTGGCATATTGAAATGGGAAACTAATGGAAAAGAATTCAGCCCTTGAGAAACCTGTGTATTGCATGGTTATGTTGCAGAGTTGTCAAACAAGGTTGGTTAATTGGTATTAATAATTCTAAAATTTTGAGTAACATCTAAAAAATATCATGGATTTCATGAAGGTCCTTTGTATGACTTATACTATATAGATAATTTATATTTTAATTAGAAATCATAATGTTTACTATTCTGCATGTACCCTATTTTGGAATGAATAGTCATGTGCAAAGTGAGGTCAAGACTTGTTTCCTTATCCTTGTCAGGTGAATAATTAAATTTTTGTTTTGGATAGTTGGTACCTTAATTCAAGGAGGTTATGTATCACTTAGAAACCTTGTGAGAGTCTTTGAAAATAATAAAAGGACCCTATTGTTACCATAGGCATGTAGATGGCCTTATTATTTGCATAGTCAAAGAAGGAAAAGGAATAGCAATGAGTGAGTATGAGTGAATTGAAATTGAATAAGGTGATTTTAAAACATATAAAGTTGGGTTAAATTTAAGTGATGACCCAGGTGAGTTATTAGTATGTGTTTGAAGGAGAACATAGCATTGAACCCCTTGGACAGTCATCAAAGCACCCACAGTTGACTATGTTTATTGGTTTTTAAACCTTTAATGGATGGATCAAGGACAAAAAAGTGTGTGGGAAGTTGAAATAGATAAATATAGACCTAACCATATATTTTGTTTCATTTTAAACCTTGGGAACTCAAGATAATGAATTTTTAAGCCTCTCAAGCCTATGTAGGGCATGGGAAACCCTATATTAGGGTTTTGGCATTTATGAGAGTTTTAACCATAAAAAAAGATCAAAATTTATAGTATTCCTCCTATAAACATGTAATAATTGAATCAAAAGGTTTTGGGTTGATTTTTGGCCATATAGTATGGATTTTAGGGTTGTGGATTTGGAATAGGGTTAATTAGGCCTGATTGAGGGGATGTTAATGAAGTGATAGATAGAAGTGGATTCAAAATATGAAACTTGACATACACATAAAATGAGATATAGGGTGGATATAAGTGTCCTTATATTATCAAATTGAATAGTTACACATCCATACAAGATATATTTGTAAAAAAAGGCTACAAGCCTTAGGAGTGCATTGTGAGCCTTGGGTGTGGAATTGAAGGTTAAAATGAGTTTTATCAGGTGGAAGAGGTTAATAAAAATGTGATAAGATCATATAAGACCATATAATACAATAGGTTGATATCTTGAATCCTAGACCAAGATTTGGTCCTGAAGACCTAAGAACGTGCCTAGTAAGAAGCTAAAAAGAGTGAGAGTAAGGTTGTGAAAGAATGAATGCCCTATGATAGAGAATGAGTTGTGAGTAACATGATGGAACAATAATAAATTTAAAGAGGATATGAAGCCAAAAGATAAAGGGAGGAGCTAGATTGAGCAGAGAATATTCAAGTCAAACCATAGCAAGTGAATGTGATCAATTGGATTTAGAACTAGGTAATGTTTTTTTTGGAGACTTCTCCCCTTACTTATGTATTAGGCCCACCCACTCTCCTTTTATTGATGAGTCATCTTGCACTCAACTAGCCTCTTTATTGGCTTATTCGCCTTTGTATTTGGTGATCTAGAGAGTTATTACTCTTATGTAGACTATGAGTAGTCTAGTGTACTAGATTATCTTAGTGAGTTTTAACAATTGTGAGTGATATATCTATGAGTTGTGTTAAACCCATGATTTGTACACCTCCAATTATGAATACATGTTATTTTAGTTTCTAATCAATCTTGATTTCTTGATTTAATGGAGTTGTGTGTTTGCATCACCAATTACCAATCTTAGATGTCTGATTCTGGATGATTCTCACAAAGTTGAGATTACTTCTATCAATCCTAAATATTTTCCATCTATTTTAAACTATCTCACTAAGTTTAAAAACTTTTTGACATAATTAAAGGTGAGTGGATGAGATAATAAAGATGAAGAGTGTGTGTACTTAGTTATTTCCAAGTTGAAAGGTTCATTCCAAATTTTTGCTTCTACCTTTTTCTATAGCATGGATGCTTTAGGTTCTACATTTGAAATGCCTGATTTTGAGTTGTTTTATGAAAGACTTACTATGGAATAATCTAAATTATCTGACCTTGAGTCTCTCAAAAAGTATTAGTAGAATCTAATCCTAAGAGCAAAGGAAAATCAAAGATTAAATCCAAGAACACTCCTCCTCCATCTCAAAGTGCCCCTAAACCTAATAACTCTAAACCCAAGTCATATTCTAAATCCAAGAATAAGTCTATCCCTTCATGCTCTTTTTGTGGGGGGACTGGTCATGAAGATTCTAGGTGTTTTAACAAAATGCAAGCCTTGGATGATGCAATCAAAAAACACAATATTTTCATCTCCACTCCACCCAATGAACATGGAAAATCAATTAATGTTGTTAGAAGATTTGAGTCACCTATTTAAGATAGTTGGGTCATAGATTCTAGTGCTTCTCACCACATGACTTATTCTAAGGAGTCTTGTGTATCTCTTGGTTTGAGTTATACTTCCAACATTGAGGTTGGAGATTCTTCTTTTATTTATTTTAATGGAAAGGGTGATATATATCTTGATGGTGGATGCATCAATGATGCACTATATATTCATAACATCACTACAAATATGCTTTCTATTTATCAAATTTGTCATTTTGGTCAGCGTAAGATAGTGACTTTCACACCATAAGGGGATGAAGTTAGAGCATTGATAGAGCCTCATGCACTCATTGCATAAGGTGTTTTTAATCATAGTTCTTGACTCTATTTATTTGATGGTTTTGATGATACTTCTCCTATAGATACATGCTTGGTATTTCATGCAGATTATGAGAGTAAGCTTTAACATGAAAGATTTAGACATCTTAATTATAGATACTTGAAGGAGTTGAGCACTCATATTATGGTTGATGGTATTCCTATAGTTTCATGTCTTGATGGAGTTTTCAATGGTTGTACATTAGGGAAACAACACCAAGATCTGTTTCCTAAAGGTATGTCCAAGAGAGCTTTTTAACCACTTGAGCTTATGCACAGTGATTTGATGGTCTTTCCTACTCCTTTCAATGGAGCTAAGTATGCACTTACTTTTATTGATAATTTCTTGAGGCATACTTGGTTTTATTTTCTCAAGTACAAGAGTGCTATTTTTTCACACTTCAAAGTATTTAAGGCTTTGGTCAGAAATAGTCTTCTAGTTGCATTAAGAAGCTTCGTAATGGTAATGGGGGGAGTACTTCAATATATATTTATATAATATTTTGGTAGCTCATGGTATTGTTCACTAGCATTATGTTCCACATACTCCATAATAGAATGTCTTAGAAGAATAGAAGAACCAAACTTTGAAAGATATGGATAATTTCATGATGCATTCACAAGATTTACCTCCCATCTATTGGGTAGAAGTAGGTAATTGTGTGAATTACCTTTAAAATCACACAACACATAAAGCACTTGACCATTTGAATCTAGAGGAGGCTTGGTCTGTAACCAAGCCTAATGTCTCATTTTTTAGAGTCTTTGGGAGCCATGCTTGGGCATTTTTTCCAAAGAAAAAAAGGAAACCATTAGATAAGAAGATAAAACACTTGATATTTTTAGGGTATTATGAGGGCATGAGAGTTTATCACCTTTTGGATCCTGATACTCATGATGTTATTTTTTAAACACATGTACAGTTTGATGAGCACTTCACTTCTCATGACTCTTCATCTTCTTCTATGCCTTCTTCATTTTTTGTTGATTGCTCACCTCCTCTTGAGGATTCATTCTTTGAGGAGCCAATTTAGTAGTCCCCTAAGGAGGTTATGGATATTGAGGATACTATTCTCACTGATGTTGTCACTATGCAATTATGGGATTATACTAAACTTTCTAAGGTAATACCTTTTATATAATATATTCCACCCATTATACATCATCATGCACATTATATAGGTATTGGACATTTATGTCAGGCATTCTCTAGGGATCCACAACCTTTTTCATAGGCTCATGGGATATAGGAGTGGGATGATTTGATGAAAAATGAGTATTCTTATTTGATGGAGAATCATACTTGGGATTTGGTATCTCTTCCTAAGGGAAGAAAGTTGTTAGGTGAAAGTAGATATATCACACCAAGTATGCATTTGATGGGTCCATTGAAAAGTATAAGACATGTTTTTTTGTAAAGGGTTTGTCGCACATCAAAGGTATTGATTATTATGAGACTTTTACACTCATTGCCAAGATGGATTTTATTTGCCTTTTACTTTATCTTGCTACATCATAGGGTTAGCTAGTATATCAAATGGACATTAAGATTGCCTTATTACATGGAGATTTGTAGGATGAAATCTACATGAAGTATCTTGTTGGGTTTGTTCATGATTGTTCTCTTATTTGTTGACTTAGGAGGTCACTTTATGGTATCAAATAGGCCCATCAGGCTTGGTATAAGAAGGTGGATTCTTTTCTTCTATCTAATAGCTTTGTTCACTGCCACTTCAATCTCACAGTATATATCCAACATGTTGGGGAAGACATTGCTATACTAATCTTGTACATTGATGATTTGCTTCTCATAAGTAGCTCATCTTCTTAGATTTAGGCTACTTAACAGGGTCTTTCAATGTAATTTGATATGATAGATCTTGATATTTTGTACTTCTTCTTTGGTTTATATATTTATCAATCAGATTCAGGGATTCATTTGAGTTAGCATAAGTACACCCTTGATCTTCTTGAATATTTTGGCATTACTAATTGCAAGGTCCCTCTCCTTTTTAGTTTGGTGTCACTCTCACTTCTACCTGCACCACTCCTCTTTGTGATCCTACATTATATAGGAATATGGTTGGGAGTCTTATGTATTTGACTCATACTCACCTTGATATTTCATTTGTAGTTGGGATTGTATGTAGGTTTGCACATACTCCTCATGACAGTCATTGGCAAGTTGCCAAGCAAATTTTAAGATATTTGTGAGGCACTACCCATTTTGGATTACACTACACTAGGGGTTCTACTTAGTTGGTTGGGTACACTGATTTAGATTGGGCAAGTTCTCTTTATGATGTGCATTCCACTTCTGGCTACATATTTTGTCTCAGTTATTCTCTAATTACTTGGGTGTAAGAAGAAACATGCTATTTTAATTTCATCTATAGAGGTTGAATACAAGGCAATAGTTGCATCGAGTCAGCATGTTCTTTGGCTTCATCAATTATTGACATAATTTTAATTCATGCAACATTCACCCATTTTACTTTGGTGTGACAGCCAAAGTATAATTCACATATCATACAACCCAGTTGAGCACCAATAGACCAAGCACATTAAGATACACATGCACTTCATTTGTCAGCACATTCAAGATGAAGTTCTTTGCGTAGAGTACATTCTGACTCAACATCAGGTTGCAGACATATTCATGATGCCTTTTATATCACCTCATTTCCTTGAGTTGTGTGGCATGCTTGGGGTTTCATAATTTATCCTTGGGGGTGTTCATGAGGACATCTTCCTTATTCATTTTATGGATATATATTGTACATGAGTACCTAATCAGGGCTTATTTTTGGGACTCATACTATGGATATGACACTTTGTTTTTGGCTATTTTTATCCCCTATATTCATTTGAGGGGGGGTGTTAGAGTATTTTGTCATGATTACTAGATTATAGATAGTTTTTCATCTTTTTCTAGTTTTGTCCTTTATGTGGATTTATCCCACACTAGTTAGTTAAGTGTCTTTCTTGTTTTTCCTTGCCTACTTATGCAAGGTCTTTCCATTGTACTTACATCTCTTATTTTGAATATCATATGATTTGACTTGTCTTTGCATTCAAACCTTGCATCCCCTTATGATTATTTTGTTGTGAATGCTTTAGATTCATGGGTTCTTAGAATGGTCTTATTTCTCATTCCCTATATCTGGTTACTTTCTCTATATGAATGTTGAAAGGTAATTTCTTGAAAGGTTTCAGAGAATAGCATAACTTCCTCCTTAATTTTATTAATGCTCTAATCTATCAAATTTTTCCTAGAGAGGATTTGTATGACATTTAAAGAGTTACCTTCAATTAAAATCTTACTGATCTTGAGTTCTTTAGCCAACCTTAATCCCCATAGGGAAGCTAAAGATTCTGCCCAATGGTTAGTTTGAACACACATCCCACCTGGATAAGCAACTATGAAATAGCCTCTCGCATCCCTTAGGACTCATACTCCCCCTAAATCTCATGGGTTCCCTTTAGAAGCCTTTTCAAAGTTGAGTTTCACCTAACCATGTGAAGGGGATATCCATTTAGTGTATTTTCTATCCTCTACTCTTTGATCGGTCCTGCCAGTTGAAATCTATCTTGGTCTCCTCCTCCAACATTGTACTAGGTTTGGACAGTGGATTAACATAGTAGTTTTCATTGATCTTTTCAAGAATCAAATCCCCTACCTTTTTGATTGGGAGTTTCTTAGCCCTAAAAATTCTATTTTTCCTTTCTTTCTATATACCCCATAAAATATGTGGTAAATATAAATTCCAAATGGATATAATTTGATCATTGATAAAGGGAGAGAATGTCCATACCGACCATAGTTCTAAAACTAAAAGTGGATGGAACCAACTAATTTTAAATCTATATAATACCTAGCTCCAAATATTCTGAGCAAAAGGGCATTAAATAAAAATATGGTGATTGGTTTCATTATCCTGCTCATAAAGTGAACATCTGTTCACAATGACCATGCCTCTTTTCCTCAAATTATCAATGGTAACATTTTTTTTTACTGATACCTAGAATAACATATTAATCTTTGGAGTAAGGGTTTTAATCCAAAGTTTTTACCATGAAACCAACTCTCTAGGAATAGAGGATATTTTAATGTATCTAGACCTCACACTATAAACTCCATCAAAGTATTTAATCCAGATCAATTCATCTTCTTGCACTAGATTAGAGATGTGAAAATTTTGGAGCTTATTGTTTAAATTATTAAGAACCAAATCTTCCCCTACTATATGGATGTTGGATATGTGTTTCCAATGTCTGCCTTCCTTAGATGTATGTATGTAATCCTGACCATAAGACCCCTGAGATAGCTTTATGATTTGAGAAATTTGATTCCATGGTTCTATAGATATAAGACGTCACTCTAGTAGCCAATTATCTTCCCATAACCTTACTCTTTCACAATTATCTATCTTTCACTTATGACCATTTATGATGTTCTATTTTTTGGTAACAAGAAAATTCCAAAAGTTGGAGCCTCTCATGAACTATTCTTCTTCTAGGAAACATAAGGTTACTTTATTCAAATATTTGGCTTGAAGAATTTTACCCTTGTAGGTGGTACAAGTGATGAATCTCCAAGCCATTTTAGTGATCAAGGCCTTATTCATCCAAATAATTTTTCTTAGTCCTAAACCTCCATTTATTTTTGAGGAGCATACTCTTTCCCATGCCACCAAAGGGAGCCTATTTCTCTCTTCTGATTTGGTCCATAGAAACCTCCTTTGAATTTTTTCATCCTTTTAGCTACCATTTTAGGGATTTTGAATAAAGGCATCAAGTAGATCGAGAGGCTTTGTAAATGTGAGGTTAATTCACCATAGTCAAAATAAATTGTAAATGTGAGGTGGTTATGTTATAAAACAACTCGTGTAATATTTATGTTATTAGCTATTTTTTAGATTATGTTAGTGTTGTAGTGGAGAATAGAATATTGTGGAGATATTCACAATAATTGCTCACCCTAATTAATATGGCCTATTATGATAAATATATTTTATATAAATAATTATCTATGAACCTTTAATCGTTAGTTGAAAATATCATTTACGTTCATCTTCAAGAGTTTGGTGTTACACCTATTGTTTACGATTTCAATATTTTTTGATCTAATGCATTGGCACATATCTAAGATGATAAATGTAATGTAATGGAAAGGAAGGGTTGCCCTTTGATATTTTTTGGCTACTATGAAGATGTGAAGGTATATTTTATTCTTATTCCAAGAACCACTTAAATTATTTACTAGTGGGATGTATTATTTGATGAATAATCCCAAGATTACGAGCCAACATCTCATCCTCTTTCATTAGTTGTCAAGATAACAATTTTTTTAATGTTTATTATGAATAATAATTCAATTTAAATGACTCCAACTCTGATAGATACTATAATTAATATGATGAGTCATAAGGGGGAATAATCAACACCTCCACTAGCACTACCAAAAGTCATTCATAATGCATCTACATAACCTCTACCAAAATAGGTTTGCACAATTCATACTAAGGTTGGTGAAATTTCAAGGAATCCACAAGATACATGTTTGATGAGATCATAGCATCAATATGGTGTTGCACACTTGACATAGTTGGTAGTGACTCATGATCTAAAGACTTGTTATCAGGCTTCTAAGCATCTTTAATGGCAAAAAACTATGGTAGAAGAAATTATTTATTTGAATAATAAAAATATTTGAGACTTGGATCCACTTATAAAAATAAGAATACTTGGGATTGGTGATCTTATGGGATTTTACCATTTTTATTATACAATACAACCAAACTTGTTATATTTTTCATTTAAGAAAAGAAAGGGATAATTTTATGTTTATCCATTTATCTGTTAATTGATGTTTTTCTGTTACTAATGAATTGTGGGTTATTTTTAATGTAATGCTTCAAATTTAAGAGTAAGTTGAGACATCCATTTAGAGGTTGAGCACCTTCAGTCTCTTTTAGACTATTAAGAAGTGATCCATTTATCAATAATTATGTTCAACTGGATTCTCCCCAATAATGGTCTTGTTCATAAGGTCATGGCTATGGAGGTCAGGCTAGGCACCATTCTAGGAGGATGCGACAAAAATAATTCACCACACTCACAACATCCTTCCCTAAGTCAAAAATATAGAGGAAGTTGTTGTGGTCACCATTCCCAAGTGTTTATGGGTGGACAACTTAGTACAAAGGAAAATTCCCTTAGTGGCTCTTAGAATTTCCTCACCTAAACAAGATCTAGAAGAGGATTAGGACAAAGGAAAAAATGATGATGAGTGGGAGTTAGTACCTAATATAATGAATCCACCTATTAATAGTGGATGGGGTGACAAGCCAAATGATCCTTTGCCATCACAATCTACTTTAATTTATCTTGTTGCTTAATACTCTTATGCCATGACATTTAGATGTCTGATAGACTATATATTTTATTACATGATATGCTAAATATTTTTTTATTGAAAATTTGTAATTGAGCCTTAAAATAATTAACTTTTATAGTTATTTAATGTGACTTAACTCTCTTTTAATCCATGTGATTGATGTAATGTTTTCTTTTAGAGTGTGATCTAATTCCACTTTTTTTTTTTTTTATGACTCATGATTTATACATTTGCATTTAATAAATAAAAGACACTTTTCAATAAAAAATATGTTATCTAAAACTTAACTAGAGAGTAAAAAATGTTTCATAAACCAAGAGTAATGTATCACCATGAAAACAATCAGGAACATGCGTTCATATTTTGATCTTGCCAACTTTGTAACACCATGTAACACTGATAACAAACATTGCTAGTGATATCCAAAATCTAGTTTGGGAAAACATTAGATTGAGTAAATCTTGTGTGAAAAAAATCTTTACTAAACATTATTTTTCAAATTCACAAATTTAAGGCCAAGTGGACATTATGAATACACAAATTAGCATAAATAGTAACACTAATTCAATATATATTTTTAATCATAACATTATTTTCCTTTATCTTTCCATTTCATTATTGAGCACCCCCTTTGAAAAGTCACCCTCCCAAAAAATCTATTTATGTTTCACTAAGGACTATTTATGTTCAATTATATTTATAATTTTTTCTTAAATTAAAAATCGTAAGAACACACTCACTTTCATTTTTTAAATGAGCATAACTTTGGAGGTAATTGATACCAACTCTATTAGAAAGTTTATTAACTGGGTTAACATCAAGTTCATTCTCAAAGTTGGGGACCCAGAGCTCATTTCTAACTAGCACCCTATTATAATCATAATTTTTTCTTAAAATATTATTGTCAAAGTTCTTACTTTATGTATGAGGCATTTATTACCTCTCATCATGCGGCTAGATAAAATTGGTTTCATTCACAATATATACATTTTAAATATTGTCATTGCAGTTTTGAAAGGGATGGAATGGGCTTGATCCTCTCAATAAAAATATTGTTTCATCAAAATTGATTTCAAAAAACCTTATGATATAATTGAGATTTCATTTATAATTTCTATGCTTTGGGTACTTGGGTTTGGGACTAGATTTGTTCAAATGGTCAATATGCTCTTCTAGGATGTATATGCTTGTATTACCTTAATGGTACTTAATCAAACTAATTTGTTATTTTTAAATCCATTAGACAAGGTTTTCCTTGAGCTTCCTCCATCTATGTCCTTGTAGTTGAAGATTTCAATTATCTTTTAGCTAATTACACCTCTTGAGGTTTAGTTTAAGGTATTTATCTCCATTAAACCCATAGTTAAATGGTCAATTGGAAATTTGATGAAGATTCATTCTTTATTCTTATTGAAGAAGAATCATATGTGACTAATGCCACAAAGTGTCTAGTTTCCTAAGGATACTCTATTAGGTGGAATAAAACACATTTATACAAATAGTCTCACACTTTAAAAACTTAATGGTTAATAGGAATCAATTGGTATTGGATTCAACTCTTAGAGTATTTAAAATTATGTGGCATTCCCTTTGCCTTTTAAACATCTCTTTTTGATTTGTTGAATTATGTTGTGTAAAGGTTGGAGAAAAATATTTTCTATTGGATATACAAACCTCTCCCACTGATTAATAAGTTTCATGTTTACTCTAAGGTACTTGCAGTCACCCATGTTTATTATTCCTATAAAGTAGATTCAAAGGTTGCTTATTCAAAGTTAGAGTGCCTCTTAAGAGATTTACTCTGGACCAATTATGAAGGCTCAAAAATATTTTGAATGGTTTCTTGGGATATATGATTTAAATGTGCAATGTCATATTCCAAAGCTCAACCCTCTGTGTCAAATGGATTATTTGAGCACTTGAATGAGATGAGGCCTTAAATATATTATTGTGTAATGCATCTCTCAAGTCAATCCCTATGTTAGAATAATTTGGAAGGGTCTTGATCTACATTTTTTTCTAATTACCCCTATAGTAGTCAAAATTATGGGAACTTTGTTGCCGAACTATATGAAAGGCATGAGATTTGTTTAAACCATATCTAATATGGGATGGTGATGGTTTAAGATATGAGATCTCTTTGAACTCCCATTTCCTATAGTGGTCCCTAGTATGGTGTTATCTTTACCATGGTCCCTTGGTTTACAAGTATCAAATTTTTAAAAGGGGAATTAAGTTTCGTATTGATCTCTATTGCAAACATTCCAAATATTGGCCCTTGGCTTACCCTCCATGAGCAATAGTGACCTTCCATCAATCGTTGAGATACAACATACTATTCTAGATGAGCATTTCTATAAAATTAGAGATCAATCACCTTCTAGGTGTTGGAAAGATTGGTTGAGACCCCTTTCCACTAAAATAAACTCCAGATTGGTTATCAGTTAATTCATCCTCGATGCATTTAAGTTGATGCTTTGAATATTTATTAGAAGGATAACACATCTTGTTTAGACCTAAAGATTTTTAAAGAATTGGAAAGCCACCAAGGACTCTAAGTACACTCATTTTATTTTTTGGTTTTGTAAACATGCTCAGTTAGTCTGTGAATGGATTAACACCCTCTTTTAACCATTTTGTCAAGAATTTCTTTCCTAAAAATTGGTGCTCTTAGGGAATTTGACCATTTTTCTTTCAGAATACATCCAAACTTGGCATATTTTTCAGCTATAAAAAGAAAGAAATAATTTTATGTTTATCCTTTTAACTATTAATAAATGTTTTTGTGTTTCTAATAATTTCAAGTGATCTATAATGCAATGCTTCAAATTCAATAGTAAACCGAGAAGATTTTTTTGGATGTTGAACACCTTTAGTCTCTTTTCGACCATTAAGAAGTGTTATATGCATCAATGGTCAGGTTCAACCAGATTATCCCTAGTAACAATCTCATTCTCAAGGCCATGACTATGCAAGTCAAACTAGGCACCATTCTATGAGCATGTGGCAAAGGCCTTTACCAAGCTGACAATGTCTTTCCCCCAATCAAAACTCTAGAGGAGGTGGGTGTGGTCATCATACCTAGTGATTGATAGATGGACAACTCAGTGTTAAGACAAATTTTCTCTATTGGCTCTTGGAAATTCCTTACCTAAACAATAGATTTGGAAGAGGATAAGGACAAATAAAACATAATGGCGAGTGGGAGTTAGCACTTGATACAATGAATCCACCTATTACTTGTAACTAGGGTGGCAAGCTAGATGACCCTTTACTGTCACAATCTACTTTAATTTCTCCAAATACTTAATGATTTTATGCCATAACATTTAAATGCTTGATGAGATATGTATTTTGTTGCATGATATGTTAAATCTTTTTTATTATTAAAAATTTATAAGTAAACCTTAAACTAATTATTTTTTTAGTTATTTAAAGTAACTTAACTCTTTCTCTATTTATGTGATTTATATAATATTTACTTTCAGAGTGTGATCCCATTCCATTTTTATACAACTAACAATGTATACATTTATATTTAATAAATGAAAAACACCTTCCAATAAAAAAAAACAAACCTTATCTAAAACTTAACTAAGAAAGTTAAAATTGTTACATATACTAAAATAATAATATATCACTATGAAAAAACTATTTGGAACCTGATTGATCTTGCCAATTATGTCAACATTCATTACATATATTGTTACTAACATCTAAAATCTTAATTAAAAAATATTGGATTAAATATTTAATGTTTTCATAATCCATAAAATCTATCACAATATTTTTGGAACAATCATGTTTTTGTTTTTTATCTTAATGTTTTGGATCACAACCTGTAATCGTTTTTGAAAAGAAATAAGACTAATGAATCTTGTTTTTTGAGGAAAGATCATGAATAGTGATCTAAAACATCGAGATAAGAAAACAAAAATACCATTATCCCAAAAACAATATAATAAACATTAAATTATACAAATTTGTGTATTAAAAAAAAAAACTTTATGTATTTATGTTTCACTACGGACTATTTATGCTCACTTAGATCATAGGAGCACACTCACTTTTATTCTTGTAATTGGAGAAAGAAAGAAAGAACGTGCGTACATTTAGTTCAAACAAACGACGTGCTGATTGCTTCATAATTTTCTATTTAGATGGATTTATTGCCACGAATGTTTCTTAGAAATATTTAAAATAAACTACTAGATTTTATTAATAAAATATAAGTATGTATGTCATTAATTTTATTATTGGTATAAATATTTTAAATATATTAATTTAAAAAATGTTAAGAAATATTAATTTAAAGATTTTTATTTAAAATTTTAGAGATATCAAAATTATTATTATATTTATTATTTTTTTCACAAATTTTCTAATGATCAATGATAAATCATCTTAATTTAGCTACATCAATGTATGAAGTTTAAAAAATATTTTTCCAAAAAAAAAAATTATATTATATGATAAAAAAAACTTTATTGATTGAAAGAAAAAGGAAAAATATTTTAATGATGGTCAAATTTAAAATCAGAATGAAATGTAAACACAATCACAAACATTACACGCTACCACCATCACTTGACTACCATTCTAAAACAATTTTCAATATAAAAAAATATGTGTGGAATAAGATTACACTCCAAAATAAAAACATTAAATTGATTACATAGATTAAAAGTTAACAACTTAAATTAACTTAAAATAAAGTTAAAGAAAGGTTGAGTAAACATAATTTCAATAAAAAAAGTTTGGGCATATAATACACAACATGATTAATTATCTATTGGGTTATCAAATATCAAGGCACAAGAACATTAATTTATAGGGGCAATTGAGATAGAAGGTAGATGTAGACGATGATTTGATTTATCCCAAGTAATCATCACATAATATTTTTTCGAGTTCGACACAATGGTGTAGTTAGATTAGTATCATTTATTCCAATTAATAACACATTGATAAAAAAATTTAGTGAGATGTGGGTGGATTGGTTAAGAGGTTTGGTTGTGTTCAGAGCCATCCAAGTTCAATTCTCAAAGGGCATGTTAGATTGGTTGTAGTCGTTGGAGATGGTTTGGACAGTTTGAGTAGCTGACGATATTGATGATATTGGTTATAACACCCTGTCAATAATAATTGGTGATTTATAAGAAGGATCTGGACCTTCCATTTGTATCCAGATTAGTTCGTAGCTCCAATCAATACTACTCCTCTAATTCATCACTCCAAATTTTGAAAAAATGTTTACCCATATAAAAAATAAATTAATAAAAAATAAAATAAATTATTAATCAATTTAATATGTAAAAAATCTAACATAAACATTTTAAGATTAATATCTTTTAACACACATACACATAAGATATTTATACTAATTGAATTCTAATGTTTAAGTAGTCATTATTTTAATATTATTTATATTTCTATTTATATATATGATAATAATTATAAAATAAATATTCTCATTTAATACATAAATAATTTTTAATTTTAATTATTACATAAATTATTATAAATCAATTAAATATATTCTCTTTTTATTAATAAAATTTAATATTTTTAAAAAGAAAAGTTTCACAATAAAACCCATGACTTCTCTTTCCAATTTAATACTTAAAATATTTTAATAAGACTATTATCAATAACAATTTATAAAAGATTAAAATTTATTATTGACATATTTTGGCCGGCAATTCCCTTTCCAATTTAAATGCTTTTACTGAACCATCTCTACTGACCAATTCACTTTTAGGAAACATACAAAAACATTTATTTCAGAAATAAATTTGGACGTTTGTAATGTCCCATCTGCTTTGATTGCTTCATAAAGAATAGATATTTATTTTTTTTGGATTTATTGGTATGAATGTTAGCTGGAATGTGGTAGAAAGATTGAAAGAAACGTGCTATCTGTTTAAATAAAATCTTCATGGGACTCCTTGGTTTGAAAGTTATGTAAGAATATGGATATATATATTACAGTAATTATATGAAAATAAGAAAAGTATAAGAGAAAAAGATGTGAGAGTCAAGTTGTTCAGATTTATTTTATAATAATTTGTGGTTATTAAGAAGTATAGTAATTATTTATACATTTTTTTTAATGATTATTAAGTAGATCAGTGAGTTTGAAAAAAGAAGGTAGATTTCTAAATTCAGTAGATCAAATATCAAGTGAATCAGTCGCTGAGTAATTAGAGGATTTGTATTGTTTAGGACTTAAAGTCTCTTTTGTAGAATGGTTGACAGGGTTTTGTTGAAGTTGTTCTTTCTGCTTGAGTATAGGGATCTTTGCACAACATATTTTATGATTTGAAACAACAATATTTTATGTATGCACTGTATATTTTATACAGTGTTTATGTATGTACATTAGTTTTAGATGGTTTATAACTACTCCCAGTAATATGTTATGTATATTTTTGTTGTTGTTCATTGTTTTTTGATAGTTTATGACTGTTGCTAGCAGTTTCTCACTTTCAAATGCTCTTATAAGCAGCAAAATTTTTATTTACATTTGCATATCTTTCAATACAAAAAATTATTGAAAAAAGAAGTCTATAAAAACCTTCCTAAAGGTTTAAAGAGGGGTTTCTTCAACACAACCTATAATTACTTACAATTAGTGATACGACATATATTTATAGAAAGATTTGAATGTATGTTTTAGTTTAAGAAGGCAATAACCCAAATAAGATTTAGTTATTTTTTTTCTTATATGAATGTAAGAAAAGTACAAGAAATAAAAAGTTAAGTTGTCAAGATTTATCTCTTAATAACATGTGGTTGTTAAGAAGTATAGTGGGTTTATATACATCTTTGAGCAATTATTAAGTAGATCAATGAATTTGTATACGTCTCTAAAATTAAGATTGAAGAAAGAAATTTGTAGAAGCTTTCCTCGAGGTTTAAAGAGGGAGTTTTTTCAACACAACTTATAATTACTTACAATAAATGATATCGATATATATTTATAGAGAGATTTGAATATATGTTTTAATTGAAGAAGGCAACAACCCAAATAAGATTTAGCTATTTTTTTAAAGTTTTATTAATGGTTTAACTTTCTTCTCATGTATTATGTAATAAGATAAATGAAGTGAATATGATTACAATATAGTTTATTTTTCACTTCAATGAAAAATGTATCAATTTTTTTTTTTTCCTTTAGATTTGAGTTCCACTTATAAGTACGATGATTAATAAAAACCTCTATTAGACAAGAATGAAAAACAATGACTTGATTAACAACTTAGTTTAAGTAAAAAACGTCAATTAATGGTAATTTGTAAGTACATTAATTTTTGGGATTTGGACAAGTGCAAGGTACTGATGCACTAGAAATGGGTCTCAAGTGGTAATGAAATTTCATAAAAACTAACATACCTCAACTTTGATTAATGATTTGAGGGTCTTTCATAAATAATTTGAACATAATATAAAAATAAAAGTTGTAGTAATTTGAATGCAATTTATAAGTTGTTTTCCAATTTAGATGAGTATTTTCAAATTTAATGAATCAATAATTTTTTTTAATAATTTCATAAAAATGAGCATGTGACCGCCAAGCCTATTTTGAAAGAAATGAGAACAAATTTTCATATAATTTTATAGATATGTGGAAGTCTCAATTATGGATGTCTCACACACACACATATTAATTAATTATTTAATTGAACACTTACAAAAGAATGAAACATTTTTTATCTCTTGAAACAAATTTAAACATAAATTATTATCATTTTGAGATTGTATCCATCGAAATATAGAATGTTGAGGTATTTTTTATTTTTTTAATATATGAGTTAAAAGTTATTAATATTTTGTCTTGTGTATTCATTTAGCATTAAAACTCACCTAAAGAAAAAATAGCATTAATTAGTAAATTAAATTATTTTTTTAAAACCAATTTGCGTGACAAAACTCATCCAACATTTTAAATGTGGACATAAATAACTAAAAAAAATGCGGGCAAAGAGAGGGGAATTGCATGAATTTGTATGTTAAACCAAGGAAAAACTGAGGCAAAAGTGGAGGGAAATTTTTGAAAACAGAAATGGATAAATAAATATTCATTTAGAATGGATGTCTGTTTTGTAAGGATAAACATATATCCATTTTGGGAAGCATGTTTTATATTTAGTAAAATAAACATTTACCTTTACATTTATTTAACTTTATAAGTATGAAGAATATTTGTTTTAGGAAGTATAAGTTTACATTTGTTTTTATATTACATTTTATATTTTTATATTTTAAGTTTATTTTATTGAATAGAAAAAATTAGTGTCATTCTAAATCTTATAGAATCGGTTTTAAAATCATAGGAGTTATTATATAGAAGACAATTTTTCAAAAATTAGTTTGGTCAGTACATAGTCATTATTAGGATTTCAGTATTAAACTTAAGTTTATTTAGGTATAACGTTTACACATAATCTCTATGTTAAGCAAACCAATTATCATTTGGTATGTATTTAGAATTTTCAAATTGATTGATCATGTTTGTAGGAGTTCTAGGTTTGCCATTTGAATATTACAAACTTCACATCTCTTAAAGATAGTGAGATTTGGGAGGATATTGACACATAACTTTACGTGCATACTCATTTAATGCATCTTAAGTACAAATTTGATGTATATATAGTGTTTTAAAAAAGAAATTTCGCTGATTTGATTAGCCTCAATTTAGTACTTGAGAGCACTAGTTGTTAGTTTCTTAGGATTAAATGTTTAACTGAATTAAGCCCAACTGGGTGATAGACAATTATACCTAATTAGGGCTAATCCATTCAATTTTCTTAAATAATGATATTTGATCATAAAATAAAAATAAATGATGCTCAAACATGCATGATTTTACCTAAATGTACATTCATGTTCTTGAAAGCACCTAATCGAGGCATAATTCAATTAATTTTTCTCAAAGAATTTCATTTGATAACGATATAATGAAAAAATACTTATATATGACTAATTTTATATAAATCTACCTGCATCTATATGATGACACTTAATATATAATACATGACAATTTTTGGCACTAAGGGGTGAAATTTGGGTGTCACTAAAGGTGTCTTTATTTTCATATTTGAAGAGAGTTTAATGTTTTAAGGCTAAATTTGTGACAAAAAAATGTGACTTAGGGCTCAATTTTTCTCAATAAAGTCCCTAATTGAACCAATTATTCATTTGGTTTAAGAAGGGATATAATTTAGGGCAATCAAACCATTATTCACCAAATTTCAAATAGATAATGTAGGTTGGGGTTCTATTTGCCCTAGTTGAGTCCTTGATTGAACCAATTACTCTTTTGGCTTGATGAGGGACATAATTTGGGGAAATAAATTCTTATGAACCTGATTGTGACTAGATAATATGATTGGGGCTCAATTTACCCCTATTAAGTCCTTGTTGAATCAATTACTCAACCCATGCAATGTAGAATAAAATTTTGACTAATCGAACCTTATAAACCTAAATGTAACCGCATAATATGATTTAGAGCTCAATTTTATCTAATTGAATCCCTGATTAAACAAATTACTCATTTGGTTAAGTGAGGAATGTAATTTGGGGAAATCAAGCCCCATGAACTTAATTTTAACCATATAATATGATTTGGGGATCAACTTTCCCCAATTGAATCCCTTATTGAACCAATTACTCATTTGGTTTAGTGAGGTATACAATTTAGGAAATTTGAGCCCCATGAACCTAATTTATAATAAATAATGTGATTTGGGGATTGATTTACCCCAATTGAGTTATTACTTGAACCAATTACCTATTTGGTTCAATAAGAGATGCAGTTTAGAGAAATCAAGCCCTGTGAATCTAATTATGACTAGATAATGTGATTTAAGGAACAATTTTCTCCAATCGAGCCACTAATTGAACTAATTACTTGATTGAATTAATGAAGGATGTAATTTTTTCTAACCAAGACATGTGAACCTAATTATGATTAATGGGGTTTTTAGTAACTTATACAGAGATATAAATCATATAATGAAGAGTAGAGGCGAATACAAAAGAGAAATAAATTAAACACAAAATAGATTATTGTCACACATTGAATTCATTCAAACCATTACATAACACTTATATAGGAAAAGCATAAGCTATATATGGGGATCCTAAAATCCCTATAAACTTTCACTAATCAACCTTTGAGCTATATATGTAATATATTATTAAGCTAACAATATATATGTTTAGCTATTAACTATTAATAAACTAATGTTACTAGTAACAAACCTACCAGTAAATATAATTTACCTCACGGTAAATACCATGTGAACATTAGTAAATCCTAACATTCACCCCCTAATGTGAACATGGTAAAACATAATCTATTCTCTGAACTGCAACATGTCTCTTGCCTCATAACCTAGATATAAAAGAAAGGCATTCCTCATCAATCCTTCCATGGTTTTCAATAGGGTTACCACAAACTTGGACATTCATATCATGTGGTTTTCTAGATTTCCACAAACCGTTCCAAGATCTATGAGTGTTACAGTACATGTTGAGTAACACTCTACAATGCTCACTCTAAAGGGGTTACATAGAAAATTTAGTCATACAATTCATATTTATTCAAAATATACCAGCAACATATTCAAAAAATAAATGCACACCACATAACTAGAAAATAAAATGCCACCAAATCATATATACGGCCCCATTGTTGGTGACTTGATGAGAGGCATATAAAGACTCCTTCCTCCATTGCATATGACCTCCTTTAGGTCGGTGTTTACTTATTTGATGTGTCGATGAAGCTTAATTGAATGTCATCTTTAATAATACAACCCTCCCCCCATACACATAACTGATATATTTAACTCAGGATGTTAGGGTTTTCTCGATAATGCATCCTTTACAAAGATGTTTTTTTTTAACTTGATAATATGACTAAATATACTTAGTTTTAGTTTTGACAAAAGGCCAAAAAAAATGAGACTTTTGAATTTTTGTCAATTTACCATATGAGTACACCTTGTAACTAAACAATATTGAAATTATTCTAATAAGTAAACATTGATTAAATTTGAAGACTCTGAAAGACTGCTCTAGAATTTTTAAGAACTAAAGATAACTTTTAATAATAATATAACTTGGGACAAAATAAAATGACTTAAAACCTTTATATCAGACCTAAAACTTAATACATCTAACCATTCGTGGTAAAATGAAGATTCGCACAATTGTGTGAGTGACGCTCTGATGAAGATAGAAGAATTTGACATGAGATTGTCATCAACATACAATGAACTATAGAGCTTGGAGAATCCCATGAAATCATGACATTAAGCTAAAGGAACCTCAGACCAAACTTATAATGTGTCATCGACCAATGGGCAAATCCATTTTGACTGTTAGATATGGTGAGCATATAACATCCGATGGATATTAAACTGCATCAGTTTTGGTTAGGAGTAATGAAAGAATATATCTAAACTTGACAGTGTTTGAAGACCATATGAAGGTTGAATGAAATTGGTAGATCCTCATAAAGGACTGTGCACAAGTTGTGTGGTAGAGAATCCATGTGGCCAGTTGACTTGTTGGAAATAGTGTGGGAATGATTTGAAAATTATGGATGCTTGAAATGACAAAGACACAATGAACAATTTAAGAGAAGATCTGAAGCTATAATATAAACCATCTATTTTGGCCATAAACTTCTCTAAGATTTTCTACAAAATCTAAAAACTAAAAACTCTCATTCACCAAGGCAAAAAAGCACATAGTTACCCCTTGAAATTATTCACAAGCCCATCTTGATCTAATAGCAATAATGGGTTTTTTAGTATCTTATACAAAGATATAAATCATATAATGAAAAATAGAGATGAATACATAGAGATAAATAAATTAAATACATAATATATTATTCTCACACATTATATTCATTGAAAACATTACATATCACTTATATAGGAAAAACATAAGCTATATATGGGGATCACAAGATCCCTATAAACTCTCAATAATCAATCTTCAAGCTATATACATAATATATTTTTAAGCTAACAATATATACATTTAACTATTAAATATTAATAAACTAATCTTACTGATAGTGGTCGTTGTTGGTATTCTCGGGACAGGTTGTGGCTGTTGTTGGTATATCTAGGATATGTGGTAAATGATCACTTGGGGATATGGGCACCTGATTATGTCACAAACCAGTTTGTAGCTCTGATCAAAAGTGAATATCAATAAAAAAAATAAACTAATCTTACTGGTAACAAACCTACATGTAAATATAATTTACCTCACAGTAAATACCATGTGAACATTAGTAAATCCTAACAATTACCACATAATTAGATTTAGGGCTCAATTTTAACTAAGGTAGCCCTTAATTGAACCAATTACTTAATTGGTTTAATGAAGGACACAATTTAGAGAAACTATTTATTGTGAATATGATTATGACCACATAATGTAGTTTAGAACTCAATTTATCTCAATTAAGTTCCCAATTGAGCCAATTACTCATTTGGATTAATGAGGGATTAAGTTGGGGAAATTGAGTCTTGTGAACCAAATTACACCCACATTATATAGTTTGGGGATCAATTTTTCCCAGTTGAGTCCATGATTGAACCAATTACTCATTTAGCTCAATAAGGGATGCTATTTTTAGAAATTAAGTCTTGTGAATCAAATTTCAACCAAATAATGTGATATGGGGCTCAATTTTTCCCAATTGAGTCCATGATTGAACTAATTACTCATTTGGTTCAATGTTAGATATAATCTAAGGAAATATAGCCTTATTAACCTAATTGTGACCACATAATATGATTTAGGGCTTATTTTTTTCCAATTGAGACCCATATTAAACCAATTACTCATTCTGTTCAATGGGAGATGAAATTTTGGCCAGTCAAGCTTTGTAAAACTAATTACAACAACATAATGTGATTTTTGGCTTCATTTATCTTGCTTAAGACCTTGATTGAATTCATTTTACTCATTTAGTTCATTGAGGGACACAACTTGAGAAAATCAAGTCTGGTGAACAAATTTAAAACCACATAATGTGATTTAGGGCTCAATGAGCCCCAATTGGGTCATTTATTAAACCAATTACTTGATTAATTTAATTAGGGATGTAATTTGGGCCAATCAAGCCTGATGAACCTTATTTTGACCACATAATGTGATTTGGGGATCAATTTTCCCCAACTAAGTCTCTAATTTAACCAATCACCTGATTGATTTAATGAGGAGGTATGCAATTTAGGCTAATCAATCCCATGAGCCTAATTGAAATCATATAATGTGATTTGGGGCTCATTTTTTCTAAAATTAAGTCCATGATTAACCTAATTACTTGATTGCTTGAATAAGGGATGCAATTTGAGACAATCAAGCCCTATGAACTTAATTACAACCATATAATGTTATTTAGGGATCAATTTTCCCCCAATCAAGTTCTTGATTAGATTAATTAGTCATTTTTTTCAATGAGCTATGTCATTTAGGGTATTTGAGCCTTGTGAACTTAATTACAATCACATAATATGATTTGAGGATCAAATTTCCCCAGGTGAGTCCCTAATTGAATAAATTACTCATTTAGTTCAATGAGGCACATACTTTGGGGAAATCAAGCCCTATGAAATTAATTATGACCACATAATGTGAATTAAGGCTCAGATTTTCCTAATTGAGTCATTAATTGAACTAATTATTCATTAGTTTAATTAGGGATGCAATTTATGAAAATTGTCCTGCAAATCTATTTGTAACCACATAATGTGATTTATGACTAAATTAACCTCAACTAAGTCCCTAATTGAAATCATTACTTGATTGGTTTAACAAGGAATGTAACTTGGGCTAATAAATCCTTGTGAACCTAACTATGACCACATGGTATGATTTGGGGCTCAATTTTTCCCAAGTGAGTCCTTGATTAAACTAATTCCTCAAGAGGTTCAATGAGGGATGAAAATTGGGCCAATTAATTCTCATGAATTTAACTGAAACTACATAATGTGAATTGGGGATAATGTTTTCCCAATTGTATCCCTAATTGATCCAAATAGTAAATTGGTTCAATGAGGGACTTAATTTGATCTAATTAAGCACCGTGATCCAAATTATGACCATAAAATGTGATTTAGCGTACATGTAAGTTTAAGTTGGTTTCCATGTCATCCCTTGCTAAAGCCAAAAATATTCAATAAAGTCACTGAGATTATAATACTACCATTTTTATTGAACATATTCACCATACTCAGTAGATGGAAAGGGGCTATGAGAGTAGTACATAACTACTTTGCATTTAATAATCACTAAACTATTAGAAGAGCTTGAGTCATTTGTGTGAAGATGAGGTTATGATGGATGAGAAATGGTAGCTTGGCTATGAAAACTAGAAATCACCACTTTGTTGGGACACTTTTCAAATTTTAATAGAATGAGAGTATTATGTTTGCAGGTAGTTAAAATATCTAGATTTTTACTTCTCTTTGCCACCAAATCTATTTGGTTGGGAGTTGTTTCTAGATGTGATGTCATGAAGGTGGACATGGGGGAGTGGTGAAATTTATTTCCTATTTTTTATCACCACACATTATCAGTTGGGGATCATACCCTACAAATTAGCTAGTGTGGACCCTTTTTAATTTTATGGCCACTCCCTAGGTATTTCCAATATTTATGCTTTAAAGATGTTCTTAAAAGGGTGACATTTTTACAATGGATCTTAACACACTTTTTGATTCAAACTAGATCCTTTGTATAAATTCTAATATGATTGTGTCTAAGAAATATAAATAAAGGTGTTAGTGTATTTAATTACTCATATATTATTGTATAGTTTGCACGATGCACTTATAATATTAATTTTAATGTAGTTTATGGATAATCACTAATTGATGTACATTTATTCACATACTATTGTTTGAGAAGAGTATTAATTAAGTTATTGACTTGCTAACTTATGGTATTAGTAAAGTCTTATATTTAATAAGACTTATTCTTCAAGTTAATATCTCTCCAAATCCTATCTCTAGGCACTTTTATCTATATAAAAGCATAGAGAGATAATGGTTGAGGTAATTATTATGGAAGAGAGTTATTGTTATACTAGAAATTTAGGCTAGAGTTTTTTAATCTAAAGAGGTAGTCATACTATATGTGGTAAATCTATATATTATTTTTATTTAAATAATTAATTGATTTATAGTATTTCATGTATTGTGGGTGTGTCTTATGGTAGATACAACGATTTTGGAGTACAATCAACCACTTTAATATGGTATAAGAGCTATAAAATATTAACCTCTTGCAATGCAATTCTATGGAGCATACATATCTTCTATTTTCATGTACAAATATTGTATATTTTTTAGATCAATAGTTTTATTTTTTCTACATATTGAGTTTCAACCTCAGATTTTAGTTTCCCATTGCAAATACTCATTCTTATGTTCTTAGCTTGCTCATAAGGTATTTTTGTTGATAAATTTTTTTTTGAAAGTAGTGGGGTATTAAGGGTTTGAAAAATTAAAATTTATTTGTTTGATATAAAATTTTATTAGACAATTATTCTTGGCCTCTATAAAAAAAATCATTGTGTCAAGTGTTGATTCAATGTCTATACGATAATTTTAGGCCACCTTGGGAATTGTTCAAAAATAAAAAATGTTTTATTTGACATAAAAATTTATCAGAAGATATATATTGGCCTTTGAAGCAAACTTTCCTTTTGTGTTACATCCTAATTACTCGCTAAGTAAATTTACTTGATTATCCATGAATTTTTTATGGTTGGTAATTTTATTTCATTATTGTTAGCTAAGTTGTAAGTCATATGTTGTTATGGGACAGATGTATGTTGTTTTGATTATATGATTGTATTGTTATGAGTTAGTTGTAGTGTCTATTCTTTACATTGTGATCATGTTGATTTGTTATTACAAGAGTATTTTATGATATATGTCATGATGTTATAGACTAACTACCTTATTATCGTGATTTTGACGTAAGAGGGATTTATCCCTTAGAGAATAATGAAGAGAGGGCATCATCAGAGAGGGTGATGTAGATGGAGGTGTTGGGAGATGATAGAGGAATGGCTAAAACCCTACACACACCATGTGAAATAGTACACATTAAATGCATAGTTTGAATTGTTAGCAATAGTATGCTCTTTATGTTATTTGTATTTAGATAATTTCATATGTGTGTGTTTTAGTTTAGTTTAATACTTGTATGTGGATTAAATCATGTGTGATTGCATTATGAATGTTATGCATAGGTTTAAATGTATAATGTTGCTATATGATTATGTTATGCTCGCATAGTCATAATTGTAAATGTTTACGAGAACATAAATATGCACGAATAATATAATAATAACAAAATAATTATAACATAATAACAAAATAGGCATGCTGGGCGCGCTGGAGGCTTTCCCAGAACCTGCAGCTAAATATGCAGGGAGGCAGAAAGAAGACGCCCCTCCTGAAAGGGGAAATGAAGGGTGGAAGGTTAAAGGAAAACTGGTGGTGGAAAACCAGGAAGGAGGTATCAACAGAGAAGGGAAAATAGGAGATGATAAAGAAAATGAAGGTTCTAAATTTTCTGCTGATTATCCTCTTGCTGTGCTGGGGCAAAAGACTGAAAGGGAGAAAGAGAAAGGGTGTTTAAACAAGGAAGAAGCCTCAGAAGTGCAGAAGGCAGAGCACTCAGAATAAAGGAAGTGGTCCTCTCTGTTCGGCATGAAATCCAAAGAAAAACTTCTCTTCCCGCCGGTCATTATTAAACCTTGCAGACTGCGTTAGATAAGGAGATGGTGGGTTTCAAAGAAAAATCTTGATCCCAGAAGCAAAAGCTTGAGAGATGTCAACCCACTAATTAATAAAAAGATGTCTGATAAAGGACAGAAAGATAAAAGACTGAAAATGATAAAGACAGAATGAAAAGTGGAAGCAAATGCTTACCTAAATGTTGTTGTCAGCCTAGTCACAGTCGCCGGCGTCAGTGATCCTACCGGCATCGGTTGTCAAGGCTGCCGAGGTCGGTTAGTCTGCCGACGTCGGTTGGGGAAGTGATCGGCGTCGGTCGGGGCAGTAGTCTGCGGACGAGTTCTGGACAGGATTTTGGTCTGTGGACGGGTCTGAGACAGAGTTTTGGGCTTGGTTGGGTCTGGGTCTGAGAGTCTGTGCAGGATAGTAAAACAGTAGATAGAATCTTTAATAAGAACTAAGGTACAGGGTATGTTATCTGGAAAAGGGGTAAGGGGCAGGAAAAAGACCTTTCAGCCTTTCTGTGAAGCAATTTAGTCAGGGTGATTAGATTGGTCTTAAGATGGTCTGTAGGTCTCTGATAGCTTGTGCTGAGTTGATTTGACATAGGGTGTTTGTCTAAAGAGAGAATAAACGGGTGTCAGAGGCAAAGAAAAGGGAATAAGAGGTTAGAGAAGGCTTTTTAGCCTCTCTGTGAAGAACAGAGAAGGTTGGGTCAAGGATACTTGGAATAGACAGTAGACAAAATGCTAATATATTTGAAATGATACTGAAATAAAAATAGTACAAATACTTAGCTGTGACACGGGTTAGCAAAGGTGCAGAAGCTGTGTTTCCGTTGCCGCTGGTGATGGAGATATCAGGCAATCCCTGTGCAAAATGTCTGATGCAAGACCTCGGTGCCTAGAAAATGTTGTCAAGAATGCTGATCCTTGCAAGAAAACAAGAAGCCAGAGCACTAGAAAGCAAGAGCACACGAGAACTTTGTTTCGCCAGAAGAATTTTTTAGATTCGTGATTAGCTCCAAAGATTAATGATTTCTGATTAGCCCCATCAAAGGTTAGAAATTTAGTTTAAATAAAACCGACGTCGGTGATCCCGCTGGCATCGATCGACATTTGACCGACGTCGGTGGGTGGAGAACGAGTAAAAGCACCACCAAGCCCGTTCTCCATCCACCAAGTGCATGATCCGTTGGAGAATTGTCAAAGGTTGGGCTAAATACACACGAGAGTTGGTTAGGCAGTTAGAAAGAAGTAGGAATAGGTCTTGGGTGAGTCATAGGGTGGGAAATAGTCCAAGCCGAGGTGTCAGACGAGGTGTTATAGGTGATGTGTCAAAGGGGAGAATATAAATAATAAATTATTATTTTTAAATTAGTAAGTGTTGATTTTATGGTTTAGGAATGGGTTAGGAATGGACCAAGGGGGAGGATGACCAAGGGTTATACACGATTTCGGTGTCTACATTTGCCCCTTTTTGTCTTATTGGTTGCTCTAGACGAACTACAAGACAAAAATAGGAGTTGATTGTCCCAAGTATGGGATAAGGTTGATTTTGTCCTGTTGGTTGTTCAAGTGAACTGCAAGACAAAAACAGGAGGGTTGTTTGCCCCGATTATGAATGTTGGATTCCCCCTCAAAGCAGGAGTCGAGGGAAGGGAACCTGGAATTGGGTGCTGATTTGACAAAGAGTGGATGAAGATGGTGAAGATAGAGTGAGAACGCTGTAAAAGTCGTTATTGCACGTACACCACTTCACGAGATGGTCAGGTCAAATTGTTGCAGGTCAAAGGTCGAGGAGTGCCAAAATTGAAATAACCAGACCCCAGCATTTAGTCATCTACTGATTGGGTTATTCAATCTAAGCTGAAGCTCCAAATGGTCATCGTGTTCCAGGTATCCCAGGCTTAGGAAGTGCTCCCAGAAACATGAAAATGTCACAAGTAGTGCGGATCAACCAGCTTGCGATCCTATACTTGTGAGGGTCAAAAATAGTCTGCGCACAATTTTGCTAACCAACTATGAGGTAGCATACATGCAAAAACAACCAAGGCAAAATCGGTTTGGAAGTGGTCGCGATCGGAGGAAATGGTCATGATCTCCAAGGTCTGGTGGGCGAGGTAGATGGACGAAGGAATGGCTGAGCTAACCTTAGAAGACCCCATGTCAACTGAGTGTTGCCTACATAGCCCCTGTTGAAAGGGCCTCAGGCCAATGTAGTTCTCCCAAGAGGGAGGAAGAGGGTCAAAGTGATTGATTTTGATCATGTGTTGAAATGATGAGGATAAGATGATGTTGCAGCCTTTTCCATATTGTGTGATGATGTATTTTGCAACATTGGTCGAGAGGTCTTTCATCCCTAGCAATTTTCCATATTCGTGATGGATGTATGCTAAAAATGAATTGGGTCTATTTATGCTTCAGCAAGTAATGGTTTATGCTTAACATAAATTGTGTCTGGTCGATAGTCCCTATGTGTATTGTTGTCCATAGAAACTATGTGAATGGTCTATTATGATGTATGATGTCATAATGTCATGTTGGTGGTCTGAAAATGTTTGGATTGGTTTGGTTTGGGAAAATGATTTGGTTGAATGTGACCAAAGTGTGAAAAAAAAAGTGAAAGGCAAATTGCTCTTTCATTGACACGGACCAGAATAACAGCATAGATAGGGGTTGTTAGAACAAAAACCCTGTTTATGCATTGCATTGTTGACCATAAGTTGTGTTAGAGAGGTAATCGAATCACTTTGACATTAAAATGAGCTCGAAGTCCCTTAAGTAGGTGACGAGATAGGAGGAGAGGGTAACCCATTTTAGAGTAGGGATAACTTTGCCCCTTTTATAGGAGACCCTGAGATGACTACAAGCCATGTCCATGACCTTTTTTTTTTTTTTTTGAAAGCAGACTGATCAATGCGGGAAGTCCACATAGAGATGTCACTTTGCTTGGTGGTCATTTGTGAAGCTGATCGATGCGGGAAGCTTCTAAGAAAGTGCTATTTGTAGCAAGATTTAGTCATAGCCATTCTTCAAGGGAGTGGTCTATATTTTGATTTATATATAAGGGCTTTTGAATAGTTGTCCTTCGAGGGAGTAGTCTATTAGCTACAATAATGATAGTACAGTTGTCCTTCGAGGGAGCAGTCCACTTTTTGATTTGATTTTGTGACCTTGGATATTTTGACATCTTGATTTATTTTTGACAGAATGTTGAGTCATGGACAAGACTATAGAAGGTCAAGGGCTTCCTTTTATTAGGACAAAGAATCCCTATGTCATAAAAGGGTTATAGAGGATCGGTTAAGGGAAAAAGGGTGGGAATGATTGAGGATTAAAAGGACAGGGATTGCTCAAGGGACGAGCTCAAGTTAAATGTCAAATGGATGAGTACTCGACTAACAGTAGAATGGTCGTAGATGAAAGGCATTAAGGGGCTCAGGTTTTGGTCGGCCTTCAAGAGAAGACAGACGATAAGTCCCTGATCCATACTTATGCGTGATGATATAAGGTCCGAGCCAATTAGGAGCAAATTTGCCGCATTTACTACATTCCATATTGGTCACATGTTGGTTCTCTTTGAGGACAAGGTCTCCGATATTGAAATCTCGTTCTCTCAGATTTTTTTTATAGGCTCGTTTGATGCGATTTTGATAGACATAAAGATGGTTAAGGGCAGCAAGACGACGTTCGTCGAGTAACTCAAGTTGAGCTAATCGATCTTGATGAAAGTCATTATTAGAAAGAATGTCATGCAGAGAAATGTGAAGAGACAGGATTTGTACTTTGAGAGGTAAGACAACCTCTGTTCTGTACACTAGAGAGAAAGGGGAGCACCTATAGAGGTTCAGATGCTAGTGCGGTAGGCCCATAAAGTGAAGGGAACATGAATGTGCCAGTCCCTTCCAGTGTCGTTGACCACCTTCATGAGAATTTTAGTTAGGATTTTGTTAGATGCCTGAGCTTGCCCATTTTCTTGTGGGTAGTAAGGCGAAGAAAAGCTGAGCTTAATGCCAAAGGAGTCACAAAGTTTCTGGACAGTTTTGTTTTTAAATGACTTTCCGTTATCGGTGATGATTTTGTGAGGTACACCAAAATGACAAATGATATGGGTGTTGATGAAGTCGATAATCTTGTCAACTTTTGTGGAGACGAGAGGAATAGCTTCAACCCATTTAGTGAAATATTCGGTGGTGGTGATAATGGACTGATGACGAAGAGACGAATGAGGGTTAATCTCGCCGATGAGATCTAAGCCCCATTGTGAAAAAGGCCAGAAATCTTGAGCAACTTGTAAGGCATGGCTAGGGAGATGAAGCAAGTTAGCATGTTGTTGACACTTGATGCAACACCAAACATAATCGCTACAGTCTTGATGAAGAGTGGGCCAATAATAACCCAGGCGAAGGATGCACTTGGCAACTGAGTTACCACTGAAGTGTCCGCCACAAATCCCGTCATGGGCTTGTTTAGCAGCATGAGAGGCTTCAGTGGAGGTTAAACAGTGAAGAAGAAGGCCTTCAAAACCTCTTTTATAGAGAAGGCCTCCTAGCATGGTATAGCGAGTGGTGCGCTTGATGAAAGCCCATCGTGCATTGCTAGAGAGGTTGGGAGGAATGAGAGAATGAGCCAAGTAGTCTACAAGTTATTTATACCATACATCTTGTGAACTAGAGTCTATGGTGTGGATGAGGTTGATGTCAGTGGAAATGTATGAAGGCAATGGCACACGATGTACCATGACATAAATTCTTGATGAGGATGAGGAAGAAGGAATATGTGAGGCGAGGGAAGCCATGGTGTCAGCAAACTTATTCGTAGATCGAGGAATAGTCTGTAATAAGTGATGGTCGAAAGATGCTAGAAGGGTGTCAACATAGTGCTTGTACCCTTGTAAAATTTCATTTTTACAAAGATATGAGCCATTGATTTGATTGACGACAAGTTGCGAGTCGCCAAAGATGTTGATAGTCTGGATGCTTAAAGAAAGGGCAGTTTGAAGTCCCAAAATTAAGGCTTCGTATTCGGCCATATTATTAGTACATTCAAAGTTGAGTTTGAAAGACAGGGGCATGGGCTCACCCTCATGTGGGATGAGGATGACCCCCGCACCTCCACCGAGTTGACATTTGGAGCCATCGAAGAACATCGTCATTTGGTAGAATGTGTCATCAGTCGAGAGAGTGGCGATAGATTCATCAGGAAACTCGCAATGAGAAGGTTGATTGTCGGGAAGAGGGGCATCTGCTAGTTGGTCAGCGATTGTTTACCCCTTTATAGATTTTTGCTGGACAAATTCCAAGTCAAACTCAGCAAGAAGCATGAGCCAATGAGCCATACGTTGGTTTTGATATGCCTTGGAATGCATGTATTTAAGAGGATCAGTGTGAGTGATGACAAAGGTTTTGTGATTGAGAAGATAGTGACGAAGCTCGGTAGTGGCAAAGACTAATGCCAAACAGAGTTTCTCGATGAGTATATCGAGTTTCATAGTCGACAAGTGTTCGACTTATGTAGTAGACCGCTTGCTCACGGTGTTGCTCGTCTCGGTGCGCGATCATGGCACCTAATGAATGATTGGTTGCTGAGATGTAGAGGTAGAAGGGTTGGTCATCTTTAGGTGGAATGAGGACTGGTGGAGAGACCAAATAGATTTTAAGGGCTTCAAATGCCTCTTGACAGTCCTTATCCCATTTAAAAGAGACGTCCTTCTTGAGGAGATGATGAAAGGGTTGACAGTGGTCAGAAAGTTGCGAAATGAAGTGGCAGATGGACTGGAGATTCCCTTGCAGACTATGAAGCTGCTTGAGATTGGTTGGAGGTGGCATTTCGAGGATAGCGCAGATCTTGGCAGGATCTATCTCGATGCCATGGAAGGAAACGATGAAGCTGAGGAGCTTACCTGAGAGGACCCCAAAGACGCATTTCTTGGGATTAAGGCAGACATTATATTGAAGAAGGCGAGAGAAAATGATGTTGAGGATAGTCAAATGGTCGCGACGAAGCTTAGACTTGCCAAACAGGTCATCTACATAGTCCTCCATGATTTTATGGAGGAGATCGTGAAAAATATAAGTCATGGCACATTGATATGTGGCACCTGCATTTTTAAGTCAAAAGGCATGACCCGATAGCAGAAAGTCCCCCATGTGGTGATGAAGGTAGTCTTGTGCTAATATTTTGGTGCAATCAAGATTTGGTTATATCCTGAAAACCCATCCATGAGTGATAACATCTCATGACCGGCCGTGAGATCAACAAGTTGGTCAATGTTAGGAAGAGGGAAGTCATCTTTGGGACAGGCCAGGTTGAGGTCGCGATAGTCTGTGCAAATTCGGATCCCTCCAGTTGCTTTGGTAATAGGAATGATGTTTGATACCCACTATGGATAATCAATGGGTTGGATGAAAGAGACAGAGAGAAGACGCTGAAGCTCCTCTTTGACAAGAAGTGCAACATGAGGATGCATTTTGTGAAGCTTTTGCCTAACAGGCTTAGCCTCTGGGTTTGTGACGATGTTATGGATGACAATGTTAGGGTCGATTCTGGGCATGTCACCGTAGGTCCAAGCAAAGGCCTTGCTATTGTCTGAAAGAAATGTGGTATAGTCGATCTGCTCTTGGGCATCCAAAGACTGACCAATCTTTAAGATGTGAGGAACATCAGAAGATGGAAGGTTAATGTCAATGGTCGATTCATTTAACATAACCTGCATTTCAGAAGGGAGAGAGCACTGAATAAAAGAGTCATCGGCACCCATATAGGTAAGAATGGCATCGTCGTCTATGTAGTGGATAGTGTTGATGGTTGTCGATTCATTATCTATCATATTGGGATAAACGAGAGGGAGAGACTTGGAAACCCTATTGAGTTGATAGGTTAGGGGTTCCAGGCGGATGGTGTTTATGAAAAAAAAACTAGGAGGGATGGAAACCACCGACTCTGTAGGTGAGGATGGAAGAATAGGCGAGTCTGGATGAGATTGGTCGATGGTGGGTTCATGGAAAAGGTTTGCGGAAGCCTCAGTGGGGTCGTGATTTCCCAGGCCATACCATTTCTTGGCATTGTCATCGTTGAGTGGCTCGATGGGCTGATGGGAGCCCTGCTCATAGCGCCCAAAACCAAAACCCTTCCATGCACACCTGTAAAGGTAAGTGTGTGCAAAGGCGGGGTTGCCAAGAAATGAGAAGTCTGATGTGAATGGTTGGGGTGAAGAGAGAGGGTTCCCGTCAAGAGGAGCTTGGTTGAGCCCCCCATAGACGAGGTTGGTTTGGAGGCGAGGAGGACCATAAGGGATGACCATTCCAATCCGATAGTCATAGCTGGGGCTGTGGTGAAGGCATCCATACTCTTGCAGAGTTTGGAACATGTCTAAGGTCAGCAAGCGATATTCCCCAAGTGAAAGTTTTTGGAAGATATCATCCATGGAGTTTTTGGTTGTCTTTTGAGAAGGTGATGTGATGGCAATCGCTGTTTGCGAACTAGTTGAAGCTTCCGCAGATGGAGGCGGTGTTGGGGTTGATGGCTTGATAGGAATAAGAATGTCATTTGGGTGATAGGTTGTGTTACAAGTCTTGAAAGGGGATAGGTCGGCAGGAATGACATGGACTTGTCTGTCATGTTCAAATTTGACACAAAGGTGAAGTGTTGAATGGACGCAAGCCATGGCACGGATCCAAGGTCGCCCTAATAGCATGTTATATTGGAATTCTCCCTCAATGATGTAGAAGAGCTCTGGGATTGTGCGCGGGCCAACGTGAATATGGAGGACAACAGTGCCAATAGTGTTAGTGGTGGTGTCATTAAAGGATCTAAGGATTGCGTCGGTCTTCGATACGCAATTCTTGGGAAGAGCCAATTGATCAAAGGCATGGGTAAAAATGATATTAATGCTGGCACCCCCATCAATCATAATGCACTTAATACGTGTCTGATCAATGTAGGCTGTGATGAAAAGAGCAGCATCCTGATATTCCAAGGTAGTGGTAGAAATTTTAGAATCACTGAAAGTGATAGAGGTGACAGGGGATAAAGAATGGACTAGGGTGGCTAGTGGTTGAGGGTCTTCAGGTTGGACCTCCATTGTCTGTAAGGCTTTGATGAGGGCTTGATGATGCTGAGGTGAGGTTTGGATGAGGTCATAAAGGGACATCTTCACAGGCGTCTGGTGAAGCTGTTTCAACATGGAGTCATGAATCGACCCGGAAGAGGAAGAAGAAGAAGGCTGAGATGCACCAAGGATAGAAATTTTAGGCTTGGGTGGTTGAGGTGGCTTGATGAAAGGGTAGGTCCAAGGAATGGCGGCTTTTTATTTCACCTTATCCTTTTGTGACCTAGTGGTTATGTGGATAGCATTGATTTCAAAGATAGGAGGTGAAGAAGGTGGAGGGGTCTGCTGGTGAGCTGTTGATGTGGTTGAAGAGGTTGGATGGGAAGGTGTCGAGGGTCGATCAAGAGTGTCCTCAAGGATAAGAGTGTCCTTCTCCATATAGCAGCAAATGACAGCCTTGAGGGCACAGCAAGTCTTGGTATCGTGTCCTGGCGTACGATGGTATAAGCAAATCTTCGTATCATTGAACTAAGAAGGCTTGGACCTGAGAGGTTGGAAAGGCCTGATGGGTGGAAGGGTTATGCTGGAAGTCTGCAAAAGTTGGTGTAGTATCAAAGCATATGAACCTACTAAGGGGTCAGTGCTTGTTGATGCATGAAGCGCTGGTGACTTTTGCTTGGGAGGTGTTGAATAAGGCTTTTGTACCACCTTTTGGATTGGTGGTGCGGCCACATGTGAAGACGGCACTTTCTTCGTGAGAGGTGCCAAAGTTTTGAGAGGGGGTAGACTTGTGGTTGGCAAAGGAAGTAAGGGAGGTAATTTGTTTTGGTTAAGGGTCAGAGTAGGGAGCACTCTGATTAGGGTAAAAGGATGAGGGCCTAAAATGGAGGGTAATGTTGACGGTGGAGGAGGGGTTCGCTTCTGTGGTCTGGCAGTCTTCTTCGACTTGGTTGGAAGACTACTATTGGTTGAGGTCTGGTCTAAGTCCACCTTCACTTGTGGGTGAGTGAGGGTAGAGACATGGCAAATGCCGAGTGACTTGATCGGTTTAGATGGGGTAGATGCGGGTTTAGAAGCAGGAGTCTGGTCTTTGTTGAGAGTCTTGGGAGATTCTACCTTAAGAGGATTGGCAGCATGAGACGAGATGGCACAGGGATGTTGAAGAGATTTAAGACACTCCCACAATCCCTGATGCTCCACTTTCCTTGAAGGGAGAAGTTCGATTTTCTCCACCAGTCAGGAAAATGGTTGAGAAGATGTTAGATGAGGTTTGGGTTCTTGAGAAGATGTTGACGGTTGTGGGGTCAAAGATGAGATGGGTGTAGCAGTAGTCTCAGACTCAAGGTGTGTGGGAGTCATAACTGGATTGTTGTTGGTCGAAGAAGATGGAGAGTCAGGTTCTTCTCTTGGTGGAGAAGGAACTGGGGAATGTGGCTCCTCAAGCGGGTAAAGGGCAGGGATGATGGTACCCTCCACTTGCAGTCGAGGAGTAGGAAGGGTTAAGTCCTCCATAGGCAGTAGGAAGGAGGATGGTGAGACCGGTGGTGCCGGTAAGGTTGAGGCATCCTCCAAGATGAGAGAGGTTGATGGAGAACTAACCAGGGAAAGAGGTTCGTCCACACATGATGGACTGATAGATGGACTAACCTCTTGAGGTTGGTCAGGGATGAAGGGCGAGACTGTATTGACTGTTTGAATGTTGTGTTCATGAGTGTTGTCAATCAAGGTCTGGACATTGTTTTGGGTCAGTGGATGATTGGGGAATGGTTGCTTGAAGATGTCGATGCCCTGATTAGGAGGTGCATTGGGATTGTCTAGGATGAGGTCACCCTTTTCAAGCATGTCTTGGATTATGTTTTTAAAGGTCTTACAGTTACCCGTGTCATGACCTTTGACACGGTGGTAATTACAGAAGTCATTTTCCCTATACCACGCAGGGATGGCGTGTGAGGGATCAAATTATGGAGGTGGTCAGATTTGGGGGAGATTGAGAACCCCCTGTCTAACAAGTTTTTCCAGCACAGATGCATATGATTCTCTGAGAGGAGTATACTGTCGTTGTATGTATCTCTATTGAAATTGGCAGGTGGCACTCTGAGATGTGGATGGCTCAGGCTGATTGGTTGAAGAGGATGAAGGTCTAATGACCACAGCATTAGCTGAAGCTTTAGACTTAGAATTGGATGATGAAGGTTTAGAAGAAGAGGAGTCATTGATCTTAGAGTTGGGATTCTTGCTCCGCAACTTGACTTTATTCTCCTCGATGGCACGTAATTCAAGTTTGTGGGCCATTGTGAAGGCTTCGTCGAAGGTGCAAAAGGTTTGAACCCGTAAGGTGGAAGAAATATGTTTGGCATAGGCTTGGGAGAAAAGTTCAATAAGTTCAGGTTGGGGTAAGGAAAAGGAGAGTTGATTAATGAGGCCTCTCCAGCGAGCGATGAAATCAACAATGGATTCGTCCTCGAATTGGTGGATAGAATAGAGGTCCGTGATCGAGACCTTCTTTGTGATGTTGATGGAGAAGTGATCAAGAAAGAGCTGGGCCAGCTGTGTAAATGTGAAGAGGGAATGGCTGGCAAGAGAGTTGTACCAGTCAAGCACAGCACCAGAGAGAGACATAGGAAACGTGCGCAAAAGCAATGCATCATCATGGACAATAAGGTAACAGGCATGTTTGAATGCCCGTAAGTGCTGTTGTGGGTCTTCCTTACTTTGAAAGCGAGAAAACTTAGGAAGCTCCCATTGACTGGGGTATGGCCTGATCGGGACAGAAGGATGAATGGGCTCATTGAAAATTTGCTCGTATGAGAGAGCATTGCGTGAGCCAAAAATGGAGGTCTCTAGGTTAGACATCTTGTCCATCAGTATTTTGACGATATCTGCTGATGGATTGGTAGGTGGAGCGCCCCCTAGATTATAAGGCACTTGAAAGATATTGAGAGGGGCATATGACGTGGTTGGTTGCGTTTGTGTAGACGCAACATATGGGTAGCTAGTTATCGGGGCAAAAGTTGAAGCCAAGGGCACTTGTGTTATGGGGTTGGTAGGCACAAGTTGGATAGGGGCCGTCAAAGATGGGTGAGGAGTGGCCACACTTGTTGAAGGGTAGACAATTACTCTTGTGTTGATAGGTGCAAGAGTAGGGGGGATAGAGACCACTAAGTTTTAGAAAGGTGTAGGATTTGGTTGAGTAGTTTGAGGTTGAGGGGGTATCGGAACCCCCATGGAGGTAGGTCTAGAAGGAGAGGCTAAATTTTGAAGGTAGGACACGGTTGGGTTATTAGTCGAGGTGTTGGCTTGATTGTCTATAGGTTGAGTTGTAGATACTGTTGATGTGATCATTGTTTCGACTAAGGAAGTCGGCATCCCATAGATTGGGTTGCCTAGGGAGTCTCGCGTTTGGCTATGTGTGAGATAGTGCTACAAGGCTTTGACGTTGAGGTCCAAGAATCATGTGAAATCTTGGTCCCCTTCTGGGACAATAGGAGTCTGGGGCAGGGTTGGGCGAGTAGGATTTCTTTCAGTCTCCGAGTGGAACTCCATTATAGGATTGGTTATGGATGGTGAAGGCGGAAGCGGTTGTTGCCTCGCGTGGTCAAGAAGAGCCTTGGTTTGACTGCGTGTCAAAACCATTCAAAGCAAGAAAGGGTCAGGTTTTAGAAAACTGTGTTTTTTTAGTTTCAAAAAACTCAGAATGTGGTTTTGATAGAAAAAGGGGTGGGTTTTGAGGTTGTTGTTTTGAAAAAGAGGAACTGTGACAGAGACCGACGTCGGTTAAAAAACTGATGTCGGTAAGAAAGATGGCTGACGTCGGTCAGATAATCGATGCCAGAGATAAAAGGTGGCTAATGTCGGTGGTAAAACTGATGCAGGTGACTGTGTTTTCCAGAAACTGAAAAGACTTGAGAGTTTTTGGAAATCAAAGAAGAAGAACGTCCTCACTAGCTCAAACAAGTAGATAAGAATAGAAAAGATGAAGAACACAAGCAGAGCCTAAGCGTTAAATCCCTAAAAATAAATTATTAAGCTCGTGTGGCTTATGCCTTAAAGTGATGTTTGGGGAGGTTGGCTGTTAGAAGGGTCCTAGAAGAGGTAGTTTATGGATGGTTTCAGGTTTGTTTAGCCGTTCAAAATTCTGTGTTAGGTTCGGTACGTGGCCTAGTGCTAAGGAGCAAGCTCCCCTCACTTCACGAGCCCAGTGATGAGCTGGTCTCGCTTAGCCAAAATATACCTTGCCTAGAGATTATCCTCTACCAGAGAACGGAGTGGGCTTTCCCCTTGGTGGTGAAATCCAAGTGGGATTGCCGGGATGGGGTAAGGTATCCGCTAGGTGATGAAATCCCAGTCGGGCCTTGTCTCAAGTAAGTTTGATGTTTGATTTAGTGCACGTGGTTTGGTTGTGTAACATCAAGTGGACTATGATTAATTCAATATGTGGTTATTAATTACTAAGTGTGGACTAAGAAATGCAAGCAAGCAGAAATGAAAGTGCAATGTGTTTTAAGCCCCAAGTCGAAATGTTAAGTTGGAATGAAAACAAGTTGAGAAAGGGTTGAAGAATATAATTTTTGACTAGTCTAGAAATGCAAGAAAACAAAGAAAAGTTCTTTTTATTCCTGCTTATGATGTCTTTTAGAAAAGAAGAAAGAGGTGAAGAGGGAGAAACCTAATGCACCTAAATGAAAAAAGAAGGAAAGGAACCCAAGGAAGGCCCTAAGGGTCCCACCGGGCATGCCAGAATGTTTCTATGCTATTTTCGCTTTCACATTCAAATAAGGAATTAAGAAACTAAGAAGAATGGTCAAGGCTTGTATGTACCTGGATGTAGTTGTGCGCACCATAATCCAGACGAAGTGAGAACTCCTCTTTGGTTGTGGAGGATGACACCTGCAAAAGAAAGAGACTAAGACAAAGAAGGCGTTAGATAAGGAGATGGTGGGTTGCCAAGCAAAAGCTTGATCCTAGAAGCAAAAGCTTGAGAGATGTCAACCTACTGATTAATAAAAAGATGTATGATAAAGGACAGAAAGATAAAAGACTGCAAATGATAAAGACAAAATGAAAAGTGTAAGCAAATGCTTACCTAAATGTTGCTGTCGGCCTAGTCACAGTCGCCGGCGTCAGTGATCCTACCAACGTCGGTTGTCAAGGTTGTCGAGGTCGGTTAGTCTGCCGACGTCAGTTGGGAAAGTGACCGGTGTCGATTGGGGCAGTAGTCTGTGGATGAGTTCTGGACAAGATTTTGGTCTGTGGACGGGTCTGAGACAGAGTTTTGGGCTTGGTTGGGTCTGGGTCTAAGAGTCTGTGCAGGATAGTAAAACAGTAGATAGAATCTTTAATAAGAACTAAGGCAGAGGGTATGTTGTCCAGAAAAGGGGTAAGGGGTAGGAAAAAGACCTTTCAACCTTTCTGTGAAGCAATTTAGTCAGGGTGATTAGATTGGTCTTAAGATGGTCTGTAGGTCTCTGATAGCTTGTGCTGAGTTGATTGGACAGAGGGTGTTTGTCTAAAGAGAGAATAAATGGGTGTCAGAGGCAAAGAAAAGGGAATAAGAGGTGAGAGAAGGCTTTTCATCCTCTCTGGGAAGAACATAGAAGGTTGGGTCAAGGATGCTTGGAATAGACAGTAGACAGAATGCTAATATATTTGAAATGATATTGAAATAAAAATAGTACAAATACTTAGCTGTGACACGGGTTAGAAAAGGTGCAGAAGCTGTGTTTCCATTACCGCTGGTGATGGAGATATCAGGCAATCCCTGTGCAAAATGTCTGATGCAAGACCTCGGTGCCTAGAAAATGCTTCAAGAATGCTGATCCCTGCAAGAAAACAAGAAGCCAGAGCACTGGAAAGCAAGAGCACACGAGAACTTTGTTTCGCCGAAAGAAGTTTTTAGATTCGTGATTAGCTCCAGAGATTAACGATTTCTGATTAGCCCTGTCAAAGGTTAAAAATTTAGTTTAAGTAAAACCAACGTCGGTGATCCCGCCGGCATCGGCCGACATTTGACCGATGTCGGCGGGTGGAGAACGAGTAAAAGCACCACCAAGCCCGTTCTCCATCCGCCAAGTGCATGATCCGTTGGAGAATTGTCAAAGGTTGGGCTAAATATGCACGAGAGTTGGTTAGGCGGTTAGAAAGAAGTAGGAATAGGTCTTGGGTGAGTCATAGGGTGGGAAATAGTCCCAGGCGAGGTGTCAGACGAGGTGTTATAGGTGATGTGTCAAAGGGGAGAATATAAATAATAAATTATTATTTTTAAATTAGTAAGTGTTGATTTTATGGTTTAGGAATGGGTTAGGAATGGACCAAGGGGGAGGATGACCAAGGGTTAGACACGATTTCGGTGTCTACATATACATCTTTATTATATGGTGAGCTCATACATAATATATACATATTTATTTATACAATGAGTTTATAATATATTATATTTATACATACACATAACACATATTTATAATATAAAATATGCATCAAGCATAGCAGACTGAGTTATTCTTCCTTTACAATAATCATGTTGGGATGCAATGTTTAAAATACATACATAATGCTAGAATATTTGATATTATGATTGAACTATTTTAAGATTTAGTTTCATTGATGAATATATTTATGATCAGAGTTGAGGTATGTGTTGATAAGACATGTAGCATTCTTAAGTTATTAATTATTATCTTATATAATTTTGGTTTCTAATACAAGTCACTTAGATAAACTTACACTTGACAATGTGATGGTTGAATAATGTGATTATTCCACTTGTTGGAAACAATGATCTTGAACATAAGGAAGAAAATATGTGTAAATAAAATAAAATACCTAATTGGACTTGAAAAGCATATTAGACTAAACCATTAAACTATTGAAGCACATAGTTATACACTGATTAGAATTGTAAAATGACTGATGACATCTACATATAGTATTTATATATTGTCTGAATACTTATATAGGGTATATGGTATAGATGTACAGGTGCTCGTATATATGAAAAATATTAATATGAAGACTTAGGTATATATATATATATATATATATATATATATATATATATATATATATATATATATAAAGTTGTGCTTATATCTGTAGTATTATTAATTGTTAAAAATAAGCCATAGAATCTTGAGGGTCTAGAATCTATAATTACATGAACATAGTCTACTAAGAAATTTAATAAGTGTTAAAATGAAAGTTTATGTACATACGAATTATAACTTGGTTTATGCATTATTTTATTCTCTAAAATTATTATGATTGGTTATTTGAATTGAGTATCATGTACATAATATGGTACATTATGATATTAGTGTTTGTCATAAAATATAATACATTTGTATTTATTTACATAAATTAGAATATGAAATATCTATATATATTATACTTGATTGGTATAAATTATACTTGTTATGCTTATTATTTATATGATAAATAATATAGTAGAGATTCATTCATATGTTTAACAGGCTAAATCTATGCATTTTGATTTTTCATGTGTTTAGCATGTTTTATACCTATTAGTAAGAAGTACTATATATGAATTTATTGATTATATTCATGATAACCAAATCTCATATCGTGGGTAATAAGTAATTAGTGAGATGGACTTCATTAGCTTACTAGTATCACTAATACCAGATGAAGGTAATCCGACCGAGTGATGTGTATGAATTTGATTGATCTTATAGATCAATGACTATTGAAAAATTTGTTAAAAGTAATGTTAGATAGACATTATCATTTCATATTTATGATTTATATGTTTGTGTGATATCATGTTAGAATGGATTTCTTTATGGTACACTTCATGTTATTAGAAATCATACAACACATTAGTACTAGCTTGTCTCTCTAGATTCTAACACTATCATTATCTACTCATATATGAAGGGAGGGACATTATTTGATGGGGGATTGTGTGAAAAATCAATGGTCCATGGTTGGTGTGTAAAATCACTTAGATGATGCTCTCCCTCTCCACATCAGTACTTATTTAGAGATTATACTTGAGATTGTCATAGATACTAAAGTTCAGGAAGTTCATCCTCCATGGAGCCTTGTATCTTGTACATTATATTATATTTATTATTATTTAAACATTATACCTAATTAGATGTAATTATTTTCTTATTATTCCATGATAGTAGTGGTTGCATGTTTTTACTAGTCATGGCTAAAAATTTGTAATTACTTTTTATATTTAGGTATGTTGTGTTTCATCTGATGATAGTGATAAGTGACAGATAGATGTCACATATTTATTTTATAGTTAATATACTTAAGATTATTTTATCTGGATCACTAATTAGATTCTTATGGTGAAATCTAATGAATGAATATGTAGATTAAATTTTTAAAAAAATCACGTTATTCTACGTAGATCATAGTAGGGATGTTACATATGGTATTAGAGTTGTGGCTCAAACTCTAGGACCTAATGAGTCCACTAACATTTTTCATATCCTTTTGATTACCAAAAATGAGAATGGTGAAATTTAGAGTATCTGGAGAGGGTCCTTCAAATGTCAATGACAAACCCTCCATTTAATCGTAATCGATTTGATATTGAGTAAGTAGCAAAGTTGGATCAATTTTTTGTATCTGTGAATGAAGCTAGGATTCCAAATTTTAGCCCTAGAATAGGAAGTTCATGGCCTTGAATAAGAAGTACATGAGGATGTACCTAAAGAGCATCCCACTGAGTAGGAAAAACCCTCAAGATGTGAGAACACATGTAGCTATGGAGTTAGCTAGATTAGGTTTCCAAAGTTCATAATAGTAGTGGATATTTATATATCACCACTAGGGTCATATGATGTGATCCTAAGAGTCAACTACATTGTGAAGTATAAGTCCAAGGTTGACTGTTATCTAAAGAAATTTGAGTGTCTAGATGATTTTGGAAATCAAACACAAATTTAGGGTGAGAAGAGAGAGTTGAGGATTAGGTAGATTTGTGTAATGCAACTTAAGAAGGCTCAAGGAAAAGGGTACCAAACATTTATCATCAAAATAAATGAAATGGAGGAATATAAGGAACCATCCATCAAATATTTTCTATTCTTTAAAAAATTTCATGATGTGTTTCTATAAAAATTACAAGGATTGCCTCCTAAATGTGAGTTTAATTTCTCAAACGACATCATTCCTAGATTAGAATCATAGTCTAAGGCACCATACAAGATGACAACCACTTAATTAGTTGAATTTAAAGCTCAACTCTAGGTGTTATTGTCAAAGGGGTTGATCAGTCCAAGTGTGTCACCATGGGGTGCACCAATTGTCTTTGTCAAGAAGAAGGATGGTTCTCTTTGGCTTTACATAGATTATAGAATTTTGGATAAGGAAACTATCAAAAATAGGTATCCATTACCTCATATAGATGATCTTTTTGATCAAATGTGAAGAGAAATGGTCTTTTCTAAAATTGACCTTAGAGCAGGATATCATGAGTTGAGGATAAGGGATGAGGACATTCCTAAGATAATATTTAGAAATCATTATGGGCACTATGAGTTCACAGTGTTACTATTTGGGTTGACAAATGCTTTGGAAGCATTCATGAATCTCATGAACAGTGTGTTCAGAGATTATCTAGATCATTTTATTTTGATCTTTTTTTATGACATTCTTATTTAATCTAATAATCAAGAGGAACATATTCAACATTTGGAACTAGTTCTTCAATGATTGCAAAAGCACAAGTTACATGGTAATTTGTCTAAGTGTGTATTTTTCTAGGAAATAATGCAATATTTGGGACATATTATATATGCATATGGTATCTCAGTAGATCCAAAAAAGATGAGCCATTATGGAGTGGCCAGCACCAAAGATTGTACATGAAGTAAGAAGTTTCATGGGATTAGTGGGTTATTACAACAAGTTCATTTAAATTTTTTCTAAGATAGCTAATCCAATTACATCTCTACAATGTAAGAACCAAAGTTTTATTTGCTCAGTAAGTGTGAAGTAGATTTTCAAAAATTGAAAATAAGACTTACTTTAGCACAAGTGTTAAGAGTTCCTAACCCAATGGTCAATTTTTAGTGATCACAAATGTGTCTGGGGATGGACTAAGGGGAGTCCTTATGTAGGATGGTGTAGTGGTAAATTATGAATCAAGGAAGATGAAGCCTTATGAGGTGAATTATGCCCATCATGACCTATAACTTACAAAAATTGTGTATGTTTTGCAAGTTTAGAGGCATCATCTATTGGAAAAACCATTTAAACTCAATATTGACAACTTGGGACTCAATATATCTTTACCTAGCCAAATTTGAATGGTTGTCAAAGATGTTGGCTAGAGTTCTTGTCTACTTATGCTTTCGATATAAACTATATCAAAGGTAAGGTAGTTGATGCCCTAAGTTATAAGAGGTACATATTAGCCTTGGCTATGATCAAGAGTAATTTTAGGGATTGAATGATCAAATTATCACCAAGAGATGAATTATATGATTAGGTCATGAAATCATTATTTGAGAATGCTCAAAATCCTAAGTATAAAATATTTAGATTAGAGAATGATGATCTTTTATGATACAATAGAAGGATGTATGTGATAAAATCAAGAGAAGCTAAGGATCAAAGTGCTAAAGGAAATGCATAATGCCCCATATTCAAGACATCCAAGAGTAACCAAGTTCATGGCAGAGCTTAGACCACTATATTTTTGAAAGGAAATAAATAAATATGTAGTGAACTTTGTGTCACATTATCTAGAATGTCAATGAGTGAATGTTGAACATGTGCATCTAGTTGGATTGTTATATCTGGATGGTATACCAGAATAGAAGTGGCAGGTGATTAGTATGGACATTGTCTAAGGTTTACCATTGTCACATAATAGACACAATATGATCTTGGTTGTAGTTGAAAAACTAACCAAGGTAACTCATTTTATACTAATGAATTTAATAGATAATGCACCCACTCTTGCAAAGAGGTTTGTAAAGGAAGTGCATTAGTAAAATGGATTTTTGGGGAAGATCATTTTGGATCATGATCCAAAAATGACTTATAAATTTTGGGTAACTTTGAATTCAACTTTGGGTACACAAATAAACTTCAACATTACATATCACCCAAAGACTAATGGTTAGACTGAGTGAGTTAATCAGGTCTTAGAGGATTTTCTTCGTATGCATCACATGGATTATCAATACAAGTGGGAATATTATCTTCTATTAGTTTATTTTACATACAATAACTCATACCAATCAGCTTTGAATATGACACTTTTTGAATAATTATATGTAAGAAGGTGCAGGACACCAATCAATTGGGATAGGTTAGAAAATAGGATAGTCTTTGGACCTGTGATGTTTTTAGAAATAGAAGATCAAGTCAGATCAATTAGGTAGAGATTAGCCAAGGCCAATGATAGGTAGAAAATTTATGTTGATTTGAAGAGAATAAATAGGTAGTTTTTGGTAGGTGATAAAGTGTTCTTATGGGTTAAGCTGCATAAGAGCTCAATTAAATTCAGAAAGTTAACAAAACTTTCACCAAGATATGTGGGACCCTTAGAAGTTTATAAAGTGGTTAATCTTGTAGCATATAGGATTAGATTACCACTAGCCCTATCTCTATTACATAATGTCTTTCATGTTTCTTATCTTAAAAAGTATGTAGTTGATCCTTCACATGTGTTGGATTGGAATGTTTTGTAGATTATGGATTCTAGGGTGGTTATGGTAGAACCAATCAGAGTAATTGACACTCACAAATTTCATTTGCATAATAGGGAGATGTCATAATTCAAGGTATTTTAAGATCAATACTTTTAAAATAGTGCTACTTGGGAGGACTATGCTGAGTTCTATAGGTGATTTCTACATTTATTTGCTTGATTTGATACTTCATACTATGTTATTTTTTTGTTAAATAATGTTTTAATTTAGAAATTATGTTTGAATAAGTGTCATCGAGATGATGGCTAGGTTTAGGGGGGAAGGACATTACATCTCGATTCTTTGTTCAATAAATTTACTTGATTATCCATATATTTTCTATGGTTGGTAATTTGATTTGATTATTGTTAACTAAGTTATAAGTCATATGATGTTATGAGATAAATGTATGTTTCTTTGATTACATTATAGCATTGATATGAGTTGGCTATAGTGTATATTATTTACATTATGATCACAATGTTATAGACTAACTACCTTCTTGTTGTGAGTTTGATGTAGGAGAGATTCATCCCTTAGAGCATGACAGAGGAAGAACATCATTGAAGAAAGTGACTTAGATGGAAGTGTTGGGGGATGATAGAAGAACGGATAGAACCTTACATACACGATGTTAAATAAATAAAATCAAATGCATAGTTTGAATTATTAGCATTAATACATCTTTATGTTATCTGCATTTAGATAATCACATATGTGTGTGTGTGTGTCTTCATTTAGTTTAATACTTGTATGTAGAATAAATCATGTGAAATTGCATTATGGATGTTATGCGTAGGTTTAAATGTATAATGTTGTTGTAAGAATATGTTATGCTATTATAGTCATAATTTTAAATGTTTATAGAAATTCAAATCTACATGAATAACATAGTAATAACATAATGATTATGTTGGTGATTGGTTTAATAGATGTTTTTTGGAATACCTAGTCGATTTCTTAGTAGAAGATTGAATGCATTGATAAAATTAGCAAGCTAATTATTGTTAAATTATTATAGAAATAGATATGTTTTAAAGGCTTTTTAAAGATAAAATTAATTGATTTAATTATTATCATCTTGGAATTAGAAAAAATATATATAAATGAGAACAACTTCATAAAACAAATAAAATAAACAAAGTAATTGTATTGATTAGAAAATATATATTTAGGAAAAGCAAAAAAAAAGAAGAAAGAAAACACAAAAATAAAATAAATGGAAACTTTAAAGAAAGTGCTTTATTCATGCAAGTGCATAGAAGATAAGAATAGGGAAGAGACAGTGCAAGTGGAGTAGTGGAAAAATAGGACAATTAGAGGAAGGGAGGCACATCATGTAGTGGAGAAGGAAGAGTCGAGTGAAGGAAGGAGATTATTTGAGTAGTAAGATTCCAAGAGGGAGCTTGTATGAGGTAGGCGAACTGCTTATTTACTTCATAATATGTTGTGTATTTATTTGAGTATTTATTTATCTTAATTATGTATATTATTTATAAACTATATATTTATATGCCAAAGGATGATGCATATTATAAACTATGCATTTATTTTATACCGTAGTATATACCTTATAACCTCTTTGAAATGATATATATACTTTATAAACTATGTATTTATTTTTCTCTACTATGTTGTATGAGGTAGGCGAGTTGTGTAGGTATTTATATATAACAATGAAATGCGGTGATTACACATAGTAATAGGTATATAGCGATTAGTGTATATAATAATAATAATAATAATAATAATAATGATGGTGTCTAAAAATTAGTGAAGTGCATATATACATACAATGAATTCTTTATACGGTGATATAAATACAAGTAATAGCAATTTAGGAAGTTTGAAAGAAAACTGTGTAAGATGTCTTTCACATAAAAATAGGGAACTTATATTTATGGAACTTTTGTCCTTCAAATCATATGAGTACATAATATCTACTTACGTTAACTAATTAAATATAACATCCGTACAAATAAAAATGAGTATAGTAAATTGAATCTATTATGTATGGCATTGTAATATCTTATAATGAGTAAATTGAATATATTATCTATTTGTGTTACTTGAATAATATCATAATAAGTATATTATAACAAGATACAATTCTTCTAGGCATGTTATCTATGCCTATAATATACTCACTATAATATAAATAGATACAAATAGAGAAAATAGACATAAATTGTTATTTGTATGGCACCATTGTTTTGATTCTTTCTACTACCAAGAAAACTAGACAACTAGTGCAAAAACATTTAGATATGGATATGAATAAAATTAGCATGTTGATAGTATACCCAATGATGACATATCTATAAGAGGCATTAGACAACAGATCCACAGTCTATAAACTATGGGAATTTGATGATAAAAAGGTTTTTTGTGGCCGAGATTAGTGATTCAATTCAAGCAATGGTTGATAATACTATTGTGGGGGCTAATGCAGAGCTAAGTGACTCAATTCCAAAGTTAGAGATTGTATTCACATTTAGCGTGGGTTTGGATAAAGTGTATTTATCCAAATGCAAGGAGGAAAATATAATGGTCACAACTACTCTCGATGTTTTGACAGATGATGTTGTTGATTTGGCCTTAGGTTTGATGCTCTCCACACTCTAACAAATTTATGGAGAGGATTGATTTGTGAGACTAGGATTATGGTCTAAAAGATAATACAAACCCACTACAAAGGGTGAGTTTTCATTGGTATATACACATCTTTATTATACGGCAAACTTATATAGATTATATACACTTTTATTTATATGATGAGCTTATAATATATTGTATTTATACATACACATAATGCATCTTTATAATATACAATATAGAATGATCATCTTAACCTTAACATGATTGATATATTGTGTGGCATAGATAATTAAGAGTATCTTTTGAGATGCTTAAAATACATAAATAAAGCTAGAAGATTTGATCTTGTGATTGAACTATTTTAAGATTTAGTTCCATTAACAGGTATATTTATTATCAAAGTTAAGGTATGTGTTGAGAAGACGCGTAGTGTTCTTAAATTCTTAATTATTATCCTATACAATTCTGGTTTATAATACAATTCACTTAGATAAACTTACACCTGATAATGTGGTGGTTGAATAATGTGATTATGCCACTTATTAGAAACAATGAGCTTGAACATAAGAAAGAAAATATGTATAAATAAAATAAAATACCTAATTGGACTTGAAAAACATATTAGATTAAACCATTAAACTATTAAAACTCATGGTTATACACTGATTAAATTGTAAAATGACTGATGATATCTACATACAATATTTATATATTGTCTGAGTACTTATATACGGTATATGTTATGGATGTACATATGCTCGTATATATTAAAAATATCAATATGAAGACTTAGGTACTTATATATATTCATGTAATTATAGACTTTAGACACTTATTACATTTCTTAGTAGAATACATTCATGTAATTATAGACTCTAGACCCTCGGGATTCTATGGCCTATTTTTAGTACTTAATAATACAACAGATATAAGCACAACTCTCTCTCTCTCTCTCTCTCTCTATATATATATATATATATATATATATATATATATATATATATATATAGAGAGAGAGAGAGAGAGAGAGAGAGTTGTGCTTATATCTGTTGTATTATTAAGTACTAAAAATAGGCCATAGAATCCCGAGGGTCTAGAGTCTATAATTACATGAATGTATTCTACTAAGAAATGTAATAAGTGTTAAAATGAAAGATTATGTACATACGAAGTATAACTTGGTTTATGAGTTATTTGATTCTCTAAAATTATTATGATTGGTTGTTTGAAATTGAGTAGTGTGTACACAATATGGTGGACTGTGATATTAATATTTATCATAGAATCTATTGCATTTGTATTTACTTATGAAAATTAGTATATTCAGTCTATATATAGATTATATCTAATTGGTATAAACTATACTTATTATGCTTATTATTTATGTGATAACTAATATAGTGGAGATTCATTCATATGTTTGACAGACTAAATATATGTATTTTAATTATTCTTATGTTTAGCACATTTTATACATGTTATTAGAAAGTAATCTATATGAATATATTGTTTATATTTATGATAACAAAATATTGTATTATAGGTACTAAGTAGTGAGATGAACTTCACTAGCTTATTAGTATCAAGTGGTGTGTATGAATTTGACTAATCTTAGAGATCAATAACTATTAAAAACTTTGACCAAAGAAATTTTAGTTAGATATTGTCATTTCATATGTATAATATACATGTGTGTGTGATATCATGTTAGAATGGATTTATTTATGGTACACTTCATGTTATTAGAAATCATACAACACAAGTGTACTAGCTTTTCTCTCTAGAATCCCACACTGTCATTAACTGCTCATCCATGAAGGGAAAGGCATTCTATGACGGAGGAATGTACAGGGGATCGATGGTCCTTGGTTGGTATGCAAAAGTTCTTGGAATATGATCTCCCTCCCCACAATAGTACTTATTTGGAGACTACACTTGAGATTGCCATAGATACTACAGTTCAAGAAACTCATGCTCTGTGGAGTCTTGTATCCTATACATTATATTGTATTCATTACTTTTGAAACATTATACCTGATGAGATGTAACTATTTCCTTATTGTACCATGACAATAATGGTTGCATGTTTGTACCAGTTGTAGATGTAAATATGTAATTACTTTTTATATTCAATTATGTTGCATTTAATATGATGATAGTGATTAGTGATGGATATATGTCACATGTTTATTTCATAGTTAATATAATTAGAGTGTTTTATCTGGATCACTAATTATATTCTCTTAGTAAAATCTAATGAAATAATAAGTGGATTATATTTTTAAAAAAATTACATTGTTCTAGGTAGATCCCTGTGGGATTTTTATATTCCATGTCAGGTATATATTCGATGCCCATATGGAAATTTTAACGACATCAAATTTTGTACCAAGATATAAAAATTGTAGGTCATGTTGATTTAACACTTTCCTCTTCTTATGAGATTTATGAATCACTACTATTTTCATGTTATTATAAGTTATTTATACACATTATTTTTTAGTAGAAATCCCCTAGGTTAGCATTATGTTACAATAGTTTTAAAACTCACAAGAGCTATCATTTTGGGCAAATTAATTATAATTTTTACTTGATATGTGGTGTGAGTAGTACTAACCCAATACTCAATTCATAAAACAACACTATATATGTATTTTAGCTTCCACATACCTCACTATATATAAGAAGTGTCTAGAATTTTTATTTTTGTTAATAGGAAGTTTTTTGACTATTTGATTATGTGTTGCACTAGTAAGTGGTTAACCCTAGAAGTTACTCTCTATATACCTAAGAGACAAGATAATGTAGATATGGGAATGGTTGAAACCTCTGAATTTAGTGCCCTTTAGGCCATGTTCATTGTTTATGCTTGAGATCAATATATCAGAGAGCCTATAGATTAAACACACCTAGCTTAGTAATTCCATAGAAATCTTGGGTTTTTAATTCATTTATAGTACACAATTATTAATTTTATTTCTATTCAAAAACCCTATTTTTAGATTTGATTTGAAAATATAATAGTGAAACGGTAGTGCAAAGGGTGTGTTTGTTAGAAAGCAAAAATTTAAGATAAAATTTGATCCATCCATAAATTTTTTACCTATAGTAAGCTTTTATGCTACACCATGGCTAAGGAAAAGGTAATACTCACAGGTTCATAATACTTCAGATGGAAAGGGTACATCAGTGATGTAATACTTAGTAAGGGTATTTACTACATAGAAATGAGTGAATAAATTGATCCTCTCAACATTTTGAAACAAATCAAATGGAAAAACCATAGTGATAAAGCCAAAGATCTCATAGGTCAATTAGTGTCTCCTAAATTGAACTTTCAATTTTAGAGAACTATGTCACCTTTATAAGTTTGGATTATCTTAGAGAAGGTTTTTGGAAAGCATAGTAAAATACAATCATGTCAGATGGAAAACGAGCTTACAACTCTTAGCCTTAAAAATATCCTTAGATCGAGGGTTTCATCACTCAAGTTAAGCATTTAATACTTCTCCTTCATAAACTAGTGAAACTATGTTTGATGAGAAACTCATATGAGCATTTTGTTTGAGTATTTATTTCAAATCAATACACAAAATAAGATTATTTGGTCACTACATGCGTGCCACCAAATTTTGATAAGTTGTGTGAGGAATTAGTGAGAACATGAAAATATTTTTTTATTTGTGACATCCGACGTAGAGGTACTGAGCAACAAACATTAGTAGTCAATGATACAAACATGGAGTCGTAACCTAACTTTGGTAAAATCAAGGATCCTCTAGAGACAAAGGTAAAACAAAACCTAAGCCTAGGGAAATGAATTAGCTCTGTATAACTCTTCCCTTGTCAAGATAAAGGAAAAAGGAAAATGAATGCAAAATGTTGACAATGAAGATTGTATTTTTTTTTTAAAAAAAATCCATGCTAAACATTATTTTTTCATGAAAATGGCATACTTGAAAGAAGAGATGAATTAAATGTAGCTTCTTCCCTCCAAGGTAGAAGATTCCATTTTTGTAACAACCTTAAAATCACATGTATCTCGATATATATTGGATTCATGATCTTATTACCACATGACACATGAAGGCTCCATGTTTTAAAATGTGGACCAAAGCCATAGATCTAAAATATTTATGGGAAACTTTAGTCCTCTAATTATTGAGGGTAAAGGGTCTGTTGAGATGGAGAATGTCACATTCAACAAAGTTATCCACATTCTAGACTTATTTACAAACCTCCTATCCAATTATAAGATCTCACAATCAAGTAAAGTCAAAGATTTTGAGTTTACACCTTTAGATTTTATTATTAATAATGTAAAATACTAGTTTACTATTGTATCCACTAGAATGGTTGATCACCAAGAAAAATTGCACAAATTTGACAACTTTGTTCTTACTCAACCTTCATAAATCATGATTACACATGATAATGATTTGAGTAAATTTTTGCATGAGCATTATGGTAATTTCAATTGTCACTAAATATAAGACCATAGTAAGAATAACATGGCAATTAGTTTGTCAAGAGTTTCTTTCAAAGATGGAGTTTATTCAAGGTATGCACTTGGAAAACAACAAAAGATGTTATTTCCCAAAGGCAAATATTTGAGGGCTAGTGACAAATTATAGTTGGTTCGTAGTGATCTTATGTATTTCCCACATGTTACTTTTCAAAAATCTAAATATGTACTTACGTTCATTGATGATTTGTCTTATAGAACATGTGTCTACTATATGAAAAATAAAAGTGAAGTCTTTGAGCACTTCAATATTTTCAAAGATCTTTTTAAAAACCTGTTAGAGAGAAAACAAATAGATGAGATTTTGTAAATAATCAGGTGAACAACTTATATATATATATATATATATATATATATATATATATATATATATATATATATATATATATATATATATATATATATATATATATATATAAGTTGGCATTCAACTTCAACATATTACATACTATACACCTCAGTATAATGTTGTAGCTAAACATAAAAACCAAACATGTAAGGAAAATACCAATTGCATTGGACATTCTAAGAACTTGCCTACTCAGTTTTGGGTAGAGAAGATTCGATGTGTTAACTACATTCAAAATTGTACTCCCCTCTCAGTAGTTCAAGATATGACCCCTAAATAAAATTGGAAATAAAATTGCTAATATTTTTGATTACCAAAAACCTCCTCCCAATTTTTGGCGATTGCTTTCAGTTATCTATCAATGTTTAACAGCTGATGCAGGACTTTCCCTTTCTCTTATTTACACTCAATGAAATTTTTATTTTTACTAGTCGATGCCTCAGACTTATCCATCATATCACCCACTAGTCCTTTGAGAGATTCGATACTAGTTATAAAATTCTACATTGCTACTTTACTTACTGCAACAAACAACTTTATGTTCTCTCTCTATTTTGCATTCTCTTTTTCTAGTGTATCCATCTTGTCTTTAAACATTTTCAAGTGAGGATTTACAATCGAGAGATCATCTTAGCTCTTGAAACTATTGAATTCCTAGTGCAACTTCCTTACTTGATCTTTAAGGGTTGTATGGTCTCTAACCAACCACCTAATGAATGAATTTTATAGATTGAGCCCTTCTAATAATTTGTCTTCCTTGTTTTGATTTTTGAAGAAGTCTTCAAGAAGGTCAAATTACATATTCTTATTTATAGGAACCAAAACTTCAAGTGGGGCATCCACTTTCCTTTTTTTCTGGAATCTTTAGTGAGAATTTCCTCCCCTATTTCCTTTTCTTTTGAGGAAAATATGATAGCTTTCCTTTTAAGGAGATGAAGTCCCTCCAGTATTTCCTCTACCTCATCTTCCATAATTTCCCTAGGATTATCAAGAATGGTGACTTCACAGTTGGAAGAATCCTCTTCTCCTAATCCCACTTTTGAAGGCTTAAAATTACTCCTTAACTTATGTTTTATATATTCTCCCTCCTGAGTGGGTTGAAACTTGCTTGATTGGGTTCCCTTTTTCGTAATATTTTTTAAGAATCTAAGCCTCCTCTTCCTTTGAAATAAGTTTTTCACATTTTGCCTACAACTTTCTCTCTTTCTTGAATGGCTTAGGTCATCCTTCCCCCAAGAAACATTTTGGACCCTTATTAATCCCTTTAAAATATTTGTAGACTAGGAAAATCATAGCTTAATGAAGAGGCTATGATTTTTCACCTTTTGACTTCCATAAGAGAGATTTCAAAGGAGTGAAGTAAGTAGAAGGGGAGGCTGATGGGAACATCATGTCTAAAATAATTAAGAAATATGAAATGAGACATATGTACTACCTTATGTCTAACCTCCAAGGTGATGTAAAGAATTATTTTCTTAGATACCTCTCCATAAGGTTATGGCAGGATTTCTGGATAAAACCCATTATGCAAGGGAGTGATATCCTCTCCATCTTGTAGAAATTTATTTTTTTCATCTTGATATTTTATACCAATTTTGAAAATTTGGGTTACTTCCATATTTATACCCATGATTAGAGTAATTAGATCCTCTATAATTTCAATTTCAACTACATTGATTTCAATGATCCTGTTGTTCCATCCTTTGATGAACATTTCAGACACATGTTCATCATATCCTTCAATACATTGCATGAGGTTGGCCATACCTCCCTATTGAAGGATACTCCAAAGTTATTCATTTTCCTTAAGGCTATTAGGCATGATAGTTTATGTTTTGCATAATTTTCCTCCCATATCTTATTTGTTCTTGGAGATAATCAAATTTCTTGCCAAGAAGATGGGTAAAAAAGCCATATCAATGCATTTATTAATGTGATCTCTCTTAGAGTCCTCATGGATTTAGAGCATGCTATCATCATAATGAGGCCAAATGGGATCCGACTTGATAAATCCATCATATACATAGAACTCTACCGTGTCATGATTACTATTAAAATAATCATGATATAATTCCTTATACTAATACTTTATTTGATGGGATACACCATGGGTAAAATCATTGAATTTCAAGATAGGCTTCCACATCCATCCTTAAATAAATTATTATAGGCAAGTCCTCTTTGTTTGTCCATTTTTTAAACCTGGGAGATTTTACCCCTTCATTTGCAAACCAGTCAACTATTTGGTTATCTTACCTATATGAATGTTGAAAGGTATTTTCTTGAAAGGTTTCTGAGAGTAACATAACTTATTCCATGATTTGATTAACACTCCAACCTATCAGATTTTTCCTGAAGAGGATGTTGATGACATTTAAAGATTTACCTTCAATTAAAATCTTATTAATCCCAAGTTTTTTAGCCAACCTTAATCCCTATAAGGTGGCTAAATATTATGCCTAATGGTTAGTTTAAACACCCATCCCACATGTAGAAGCAATTATGAAATAAACTCTCTCATCCCTTAAGAGTCCTCATCCCCTTGAAGCTCCTAGGTTCCCCTTGGAAGCCCTATCAAAGTTGAGTTTCACCCTACCAGATGAAGGGTATCTCCATTTAATATTTTTTCTATCCTCTTCTCTTTGATCAGTGTTTATTCCATGTTGAACCTCTACCTTCTGGTTGAAATCTATCTTGGTCTCTTCCTCCAAAATTCTACGAGGTTTGGATGGTGGCTTAACATAGTTATTTTCCTTGATATTTTCAAGAATAAAATCCCCTACCTTTTTGCTTGGGAGTTTCCTATCCCTGAAAACTCTATTGTTCCTTTCCTTCCAAATACCCTAAAAAATATAAGGTAAATATAGATTCCAAATGGAAATAATTTGATCATTGATAAAGGGAGAGAAGGTCTATGCCCACCATAGTTTTAATACTAAAACTTGATGGGCCCAACTAATTTGAAATATATCTAATATCTAGCTCTAATTTTTTTGAGTAAATGGGAATTGAATAAACATATGATTACTGGTTTCATTATCTTACTCATAAAATGAACATCTATTCACAATGACCATGCCTCTTTTCCTCAAATTATCAATGGTTAAAATTTTGTTTTTCATTGATAGTCATAAGAACATATTAATCTTTGGAGTAAGGGTTTTACTCCAACGTTTTGACCATAGAACCAACTCTCTAGGAATAGAGGATATTTAAATGTATCTAGACCTCACAATGTAAACTCCATCAAAGGATTTAATCTAGATCAATTCATCATATTGCACTAGATTGGAGATGTGAACATTTTGGAGCTTATTATTCAGACTATTGAGAACAACCAAATATTCCTCTTCTATATGGATGTTGGAGATGTGTTTCCAATGTCTGCCTTCCTCAATTGTATGTATCTAATCTCGTACCATAAGAGTCTGAGATAGCTTCATGACTTGAGCAATTTAATTCCATGGTTCCATAGATATAAGAGTTCACTCTAGTAGCCACATATCTTCCTATAACTTTACTCTTTCACCATTACCTATCTTCCACTTACAACCATTTATGATGTTTTTTTTATGGTAACAAAAAAATTCCAAAATTTAGAGCCTCTCACGAATTATTCTTCTTCTAGAAAACATAAGGCTGCTTTAGAATTTAGATATTTGGCCTGAATAATTTTGACCTAGTAGGTGGTAGAAGTGATGAATATCCAAGTCATTTTAGTGATCAAGGCCTTATTCATCTAGCTGAGTTTTCTTAGTCCTAAACCTCCATTGATATTTGAGGAGCATACTCTTTCCCATGCCACCAAAGGGAGCCTCTTTCTCTCTTCTGATCTGATCCATAGAAACCTCCTTTAGATCTTTTCTAGCCTTTTAACTATCATTTTAGGTATTTTGAATAAAGACATCAAGTAAACTGGGAGGATTTTTAAACATGATGATAATTTACCATAGTCTAAATAAATTATAAATTTAAGGTGGTTGTGTTATAAAATAACTCATGTAGTATTTATGTTATTAGTTATTTTTTAGACTATGTTAGTTTTATAGTGGAGAATATAAGATTGTGGATATATTCATGATCATTATTCACACTAATTATTATGGCCTTTTATGAGAAATATATTTTGTATAAATAATTCTCTATGAACCTTTAATGGTTAGTTGAATAAATCATTTACGTTCATGCTCAAGAGTCTAGTGTTTACACCCAATTTTTAATATTTCAAGTTTTTTGGATGCAATGCATGTGCACATATCTAAGATGATAAATTTAATGCAATGGAAAGGAAGGGTTTCCATTTTATATTTTTTGGATACTGTGAATATGTGAAGGTATATTGTATTCTTATTCCATGAACCACTAAAATAATTTACTAGTGAGATGTATTGTTTGATGAACAATCCCAAGTTTACGAGCCAACGTCTCCTCCTCCTCCATTATCTATAAAGATAGCAATAATTTTAATGTTTCTTATGAATAATAATAAAATTTAGATGAATCTAATTCTGATAACCACTATAGTTAATATGATGGCTCATAAGGGGGAATAATCAACACCTCCACTAGCACTACCAAAATTCATTCATAATGCATCTATATAACCTCTACCAAAATGGATTTGCACATTTCACACTAAGGTTGGTGAAATTACAAGGGATCCAAGATATCCATGTAGCATGAGATCACAACATTAGTATGGTGTTGTACACTTGGCATAATTGGCAGTGACTCAAGATCTAAAGACTTTCATCAAGCTTTTAAGCATCTTTAATGGAAAACAACTATGGTAGAAGAACATATTTATTTGAATAATAAAAATACTTAAGACTTGGATCCACTTGTAAAAATAATAATACTTGGGACTAGTGCTCTTATGGGATTTGACCATTTTAATTATACAATACAACCAAACTCGACATATTTTTCATTTATGGAAATAAAGGAATAATTTTATGTTTATCCATTTATCTATTAATAGATGATTTTTTGTTACTAATGAATTACAAGTGATTTTTAATTTAATGCTTCAAATTTAAGTGCAAATTGAGAGGTCCATTTAGAGGTTGAGCACCTTCAGTCTCTTTTGGACTATTAAGAAGTGCTCCATGTGTCAACACTCGGATTCAATTGGATTCTTCCCAATAATGGTCTTATTTTCAAGGTCATTACTATGGAGGTCAGGCTATGCATGTTTCAGGAGCATGCAATAAAAATCCTTCACCACAATCACAACATCCTTCCCCAAGTCAAAAATCTAGAGGTGGGTGTGGTCTCACCATTCCCAAGTGTTGATGGGTGGACAACTCAGTACTAAGGAAAATTCCCTTAGTTGGCTCTTGGAATTTACTCACCTAAACAAGATCTAGAAGAGGATAAGGACAAAGGAAAAAATAATGATGAGTGGGAGTTAATACCTGTATTATGAATCTACCTATTACTAGTGGATGGCGTGATAAGCCAGATGATCCTTTGCCATCACAATCTGATTTGAGTTCTCTTGTTGCTTAATACCCTTGTGCCATGCCATTTAGATCCTTGATAGGCTATATATTTTATTTCATGATATACTAAATATTTTTTAATTTAAAATTTATAATTGAGCCTTAAACTAATTAATTTTTTAGTTATTTAATGTGACTTAACTCTCTTTTAATCCATGTGATTGATGTAATGTTTTAACTTAGAGTGTGATCTAATTCCACTTATTTTTTTTATGACTCATGATCCATACATTTGCATTTAATAAATAAAAAATATGTTGTCTAAAACTTAACTAGAGAGTAAAAAATGTTTCATATACCAAAAGAGTGATGTATCATCATGAAAAAAATTAGGAACATGAGTGGATATTTTGATCTTGCCAATCACGTAACACTAAGAATAAACATTGTTATTGACATCCAAAATATTTCTTAGGAAAACTTTAGATTGAGTAAATCTTATGTGATAAAAATATTTTACTAAACATTATCTTTCAAATTCACAAATTCAAGGCCAAGTGTACATTATCAATATATATTTTAATCATAAAATTATTGTTGGGGTTTTTATTGTTATTTTAACTTTGGTGCTAAAGTATATCCCAACAAGCTAGTGCATTGGTACTTTCACGTAAGACTGTGGTCTTGTGCGCTCACCTGAAGTGCACAGCTAGAGACCCAATTCCCATAGGTTTTATTGTGTAGTAATGTTAAATTAGTCATATTCTTCCTTGTCTTATGTAATTAAATAGATACTATATAAAATTATAAATAAACTACTTTGATTATAGTACTATTAAGCTCGGCCACTATGATTATGCAGACTAATGTCATTTCAGTTTAGAGTTATTACTTTAGAAAAAGGAAAGATAGTTTGGATTCCAACTAAGGTAAAATCACTATGCTAGACTCAACACAACACAACCGTTCATCATGAACACAATAAGTTAGATCACATCCACATTTCATATATTAAGCATAAGCATAAAAAATAAGTAATAATCTATCATCACAGTACTTTACAAAAGGGGTATTTATACTTATTTATCCCTGACCAAGTGTCTACAATAGTAATGATAGGATTAGTTATCCGACAAGCTCTCAATAGACTGAGAGTTGTGGTGCTAAATTAACTAACTTCTCCTAGGGACCTAAGCCTTTATGCCCCCTATATACGCATGCTATGTTGGATCCTAGTTGTCATGTGTTTCTCTCTTTATGAGTTGGTGAATTTTTTTTATTGAATAAGGTCTGGGTGAAAATTAAAAACCATTCCTTAATCACTCCCACTTCCCATGTGCTCCCTAAGTTGTCTACTATCATTTTGAGTCCTATGCTCTTGGGTTCTTCATGACTAATTCTCCTTTGACTGGGTCCTTTCATGTTAGTGCTTCCATGCCTTTGCCCTATAGGTTATGCACCATGATGCTTTTGTGCCCATAAAGTTTCATGCCATATACTTTCCATGCTATATTCCTTCTACATCATGTTGGTTCTACACCAAAATGGATTAATACTTAGCCAAAATTTGGGGCCAACATCATCCCACACTACACTCTTAGTCCATCCTAGACTAAGTCACACAGTAGCCTCTACCAAAAACTCATGTCCCATCTATTTGATCTCCTTATTGACATTTTATCAATATGAAAATGCATCAAGAAACTTGGTAGTTATTAATTCTATGACTTCCTTAGATTTCTTCATCTCCTTGGGTTGGCTAGATATCTCATTAGCCTTCTTAACCAGTTCATCTAGGGATGTAGTGGCATCCTTCTAGACATCTTCAAGTGTTGAGAATTCTTTGACAACCTATCTTTGAAGGGCTGAAAAACTTATATTCAGTTGTTGATGATGTGTATTTATCATTTCCTCCATCATCTCCACAACCTTGAATGCTTTGGCATGTTTGACATGATCCCTTATTAAAAGTACAACATCAGCCATTTATTGCCTCTGAGCCTCTTCTGCTTGGAGCTGAGCCTCCAAGATCTTATTAGGGCATGCTAACCAATCAAAAATTCCATACAAAATGGGTATGACTTCCTTAACTCTCTCTAGGGTGCACTTTTAGACTTCAACTACCTTAGTGAATTGTTTTGCTAGCTCCAGTCCTTCATCTTTCAGTGTAGGCTACTCCTTGTAACACTTAAGTAGGAGGTTCACCAAGGTTTCTAATTTACTTGTGGCATCCCCATTGAGAGGTATGCCATTCATGAGCACTAGATCCTATTCCAAAATTATTTTGTAGAGGTTCAATATTCTAAGTTTTACCTTTGTGGCCTCTTTGACCTATTGCTTCAGAGTAGCCACTTCTTCAGTGAGTGCTTGTTTAGTGAAAACTTCCTTATTATACATGTCCACTACTTGTATATGTTTCCTCTTGGTATTGTGCATATCAAAATCTAAAAATATGTTTTGGCATGTGATCTCCATGACCATCTTCAAAAATGTCATGATCACTTGAAGAGGAGTGATCTTTTGGGGATCCACCCATATTAGCTTAGGTAGTACAGGAGCATTAGGTCCCAAAGAGAGGCTATCCTAGGGGAGCTCAAATTCATGCTCCTCATTATACATGTCCAAAAAAAAGGACATCTATTTCCTTGTATTTTAGGTTGCATCAGAAAGAATGAAGTGTTGTCATTAATAAAACATCTTATTAGGGACACCCATTTGATATCAGTCATGAATATTTGTAGTTGCATCAATAACATGTTAGTCTATAGACCCAACCAACTATTTTCCTTTATTAGGATCATGTTATAGTTTGACCTCTATGTTAGTATCCATAGAAGTGATACCAATAGCTAGTTTGCTGATTTCTTCTTCCTCACCATCCTCCTCTTCATCATAGAGTAGCTCAGCATTAAGCGATGAGTCATCAAAGGTGGCCTCCTCCTCCTACACCAAGGAGGGGGTATTCTTAGAGTTAGAATCCAATTCTTCCACCTATACTACAGGGACTTCTTAATTGGGTGCTTGTTATATGGCCCTCTACTATGTAGCTCATAAAGTAGACAATTTTTAGGGAGATGGAGTTATTTTAGGGGTTGATGGTAGAGTAAGAGGAATATGTAGAGGAGAGGGTGGAGGTGGAGGGACTTACAGTGGTGGTGATTTAGGTGGAGATGGCTAGGAAGATGAAGTACATGGTGGAGATGGGCATGGTATAGAATGGAATGGTGGAGAAGGGCATGATGGAGAAGGATATGGTGGGGAAGGGTGAGATGAAGATGGGCATGAAGGAGATGGACGTGAAGGAGATGGTTAGGGAGATGAGGGTCATATTTATAGAGCCTGGGTAGTCTTCTATCACTTTTGTGGTGCCTGTTGACCACTTGTGCTAGAATCATGCTCAACCCTTTCTTCTTCTTCAATGGTCACACTAATGGGATCTTTTCCTTAGGGTCTCTGGCCTTTGGATCCTTTTAATGTCACATCATATAGAACAAGTTGTGTACTTGTTCTCCCACCATTATCTACTTGACCTTTATGTCTGTTAGGCGCATCTCCCTTTTCTCTTGGTAGACCTTCCTACCTAGATAGATAAAGATTTTTAGGAGGGTATGAATCTCTAAATCAATCTTCTTGGCTTCTAAGACAATGGGATATACATTATAGATCCAGTTCATAGAGTCTATAAAGTACCACACCAAGAAGGCATATGATAACTTTAGCAATGTACAGAGTTATTCGAAAGGGATCATCTTGATGCACACAAGGGAGAAGTATTGCTTCACTACAAACTCTGCTTGCTTAGCATCCAAAAGGGGTAAATATTTTAGGCTGAGCCATTCATTTTTGAATGCCTCCTTCATGTCATTGAAATAGCATTTCATTTTTATTTTATATGAGGGGGATATATGGCCTAAACATGTGAACACCTTGTATCACTTGGTATGGGACTTATGCTCAGGAAGGTATGCCCACTTCAGTGCTCCTGAGGTGTATTCTGATATACTAATCTCATCAAAAACCATCAACAAAAGGAACACATCCCATGGAAACCTATGGTTGGGTATTCTTGGCATCCTATACAATCTTTCAACTAAAATATGTAGCCTAATTATATTTCAAACCCTGAGTGACTTGGTGGGCAATGTAGAGATGTGCCATGTCAACCTCCTTCCAATGATAGATCCCATCGATCTTGGTCATGATGATATGCACCATGACCTAGAGGGTAGGATCCTGAAGGTTCTTTATATGTATCACATGGCCTTACTTTTGGTACATCAACACTACGGTGGTCTTTTAGAACTCCTCAATGTCTACCAGATCATTAGCCACATCCAACCTTGAGGACTATAGTATCGATACCTTGCTTATTCTCTCAAGTGTGATTTTCATACTATGCTTGGCAAAATATATATTCTCCCCATAGATACACAAACAAGGAACTTGATCACCTCCATTGGTTTTCCAAAATAAGGCAATTTAAAGAGTTAGAATAGCCCAACAATGTCGAATACATTAAATATCTTTAGGTCATACACCAACTAGTTCTTAGTGTTCTAATGCTTGAACCTATAATCATTCTACAATTCAACCTCATTTCCATGTTGATAGTGGTTGTAGTTGAAGATTATGTAGGAGGGAACCTTGGAGACCCAGTTCTCCATGCACAACATTGACTCTATATACTATATTTCCTCAATCAATAGAGGCAGTGGTAGGGATGATTGAGTTTTCTTAGCTTATCATACCATACTTGCTTCCTCATTTTTTGTACACTAAGCTTGCTCTTCTCATGTCTCCTCTCTAATAAAGACATGTTCTCCTCTAAGTACCTCCTCTTCCTCTAGTATTTTAGGTAATGGATCAACTCTGAAGGCCTTTTTCTTAGGCTACATCACCCTCTAAAGAGCTCAAAGGTTGATGCACAACCATCTAATGTTTCTAAATGAATACATGATTTTGGTCGAGGACTTTGGTTTTATGAGCTTGAATGCCTTTTAATGGTAGACTTCTGAAACTTGTAACTTGTAAGCTCTCTATCATGGCCATGTCATTCCCCTATATTTTTACTTGCTAGAGTAGATAGATGCTTGCCTCAATACCTATCTCAACTCATGTTTTCTCATTTTTAGCTCTAGATTCAATCATTCACTCTTCTCTCTCAGGTTTGGTATTATCTTTGTTCTCAAATCTTGAAATTAGTAAATAAACACTTAGGTAAATCATAAAAATGAGCATACTTTTCTATTTATAGGCTCAAAAGGTTTCATCATAATTACTAATCCTTCCCCTTCACTCATCACTTCTCATCATAAATGTACTATTTTACAGTCACCATTCTTTGATTGACACTTCTATAAATTAATGTATTTAATGGTATTTTCACATTATGCCTTTGGCATAATTATTTCCATTATTATTCTTTTACACATTAATGGCATGTCCCATCTCATCCCTTCCTTGAGATGGAGGAGAACTGTGTCTCATGCTTTCCTTGGAGTGGGAGACAATTTTTTCTTTTAAAATTTCAAACTTATGGTGGGAACATTCTATCTGTAGGCTATGTAGTTTGTGTGCCTTAAATAACTTGAATGCCTTAAACACTTTGCATGCTTGGGTTCCTTGCACACCCTAAAAACCTTGTGCACCTATGTTATTTGTGCACCTAAGTAACTTGTGATCCTGTCTTTTAATCATGAATCCAAATTTATTGATTTCTTACCCCATACTAAAATTGAATCGTGGTCCTCTATGAAAAGACAAAAAACCCAAAAAAATACATTAAATAAATGTTGTGCGCAACAAAGGTGGTGATTTTATTGAAAAATAAAAAATCCTAAACTAATGGAATAAGCCTTATTGTGTTACAAAAAATTTAACTACTCAAAAATGAAATACGGCCAAAACCAACTACCATTGTAATGCCCAAGAAGGAACTAGCCATCTAACCTTTATAACTGGTAAGCTATGATCAGTCAAATGCTATGGATGACAAAAGGACCATCCTAGTGAATCTAAAGTTTTATTGAATGCCATGTGAACTTGGAGTCATATAGAAAGACCTTCACTCCTAGAAAAAATGTTTTGTTATTTATGTGGTGGTCATGCCATGCTTTTTATTTTTGCTTTTCCACATCTTGACTCTAATGAGTTAGGAAATAGGCTTCATCAAATTATAACAAAGTATTGATGTGTGCTTTCAAGGATGACTCCTCATCCAATTATCCTATGCACACTATACGAAGAGATGGTACTAAAAACTCAACTAGAAGGACTTCTATGTCATATACCAAATTGAATGGGGTGATTTTTTTCAAGCACTTGTAAGTTATTTGGTAATCCCACAGGACCACAAATACCCTATCATCCTAGTTCATTTGACCAATATTTAAAATCTTCATCAGGGTGGTACCTAAGATCTCGTTGAAGGCTTTGATAGTGTCATTGGTTTATTTGTGGTATGATATTATTTTGTGATGTGAAATCATGAACTCATTCAATAGGACATAAATTATTTCATTCTGGAAATGGGTACCTCAATCACTAGTGAAACCTAGTGGGCATCCAAAGCAAGTTATTATATGCTCCCAAATAAAGCATGTAAAAGTGGAAATAGTATAATCTTTTGTAGGCAAAGCTTCAACCTAACACATGAGGTAGTCATTTTCTATTATGTTATATATAGAAGTTGTTCTTCATCTAGCTGGAGTGATGGGGCCAATAAAATCAATGTCCCACTTTTCAAATGGTCCCTGAGAAGGAATTAATCATAGAGGCATAGCATCTAATCAGTTAGGGTTTCCTACTCACTGACATATGTCACATTGTCTAACATATGCCTTAACATCTTGGAAAAGATTAGGCCACCATAATCCATCTAGTATAACTTTATGCACAATAGCTTCTCTAGCATAGTTTCCTCCATCAATACCTTCTTGAAGTTCTCAAAGTACCTTGGGATGCTCATGTTGCATAACATAACACCAAAGAATCTCATCATGGCTAAGTTTGTAAAGATCCCCACCTATGAGTTGAAAGGGTGTAGTGTGGACTACGAGTTATTTCTTATCTTGAAGAGTGAGATAATCAAGCACTGAGCTAGTGGTAAAAAAGGTGACAATGTCCTCTAGCTCCTTAGGTACATAAGTAACATGGAAGATTTAAACATTAGATAATTCATATTCAATGGCACATGGTAGTTATTTAGAATCAATTTGAGATAGGTGGTCAGGTCCACAATTGGATTTCCCAAGTTTCACCATGACAAAAAATTGGAACTCTTGGAATAACACATCTAGTGGCAGATCCATCCATGTAGCACAAGTTTATTGACTAGGTATTTTAAATCTTCATGATCTATATAGAAGACAAAAGGAGTAGTTAATAAGTACTATCATAATTGTTTTAGAGCATAAACCATCGATAATGCTTCATGTTCTATAGTGGTGTAGTTATTTTTAGTTAGAGTGAGTTTCCTGATGGCAAATTAGATTGGATGATCTAGGTGACCTTCACCTGGATGTGCAAGGATTGCACCAATGACCATTTCAGATGCATCAACATGGATGTGGAATGGTTTTATCCAATTAAGAAAATAGAGGATAGGAGTGGTCACCAGCTTTTCCTTTAAATTTTCAAAGGCTTTTTGATAGGAACAAGCCCATATAAAGTGTTTGTTATGCTTTAGAAGTTCCTCCAAGGACACGACATTTTTTGCATATCCATGGATGAATTTTATATAATTAGTATGTCTAAGGAAGGGACGGATCTTGTACTAAGACTTGGGTGCCGGGAGTTGAAGAATAATGGATACCTTCACTGGGTCTACTAGATAGTCCATCTTTAGAGATAATGTGTCCTCTTAGGACATCAAAAGGTGTAGAAAATAGGCACTTCTTTAAGTTCAGTGATATTTTTAATACCTAAATATGCTCAAGCATGAGCCATAGGTTAGAATAATGGTCCTTGACCAAGCCATAGACTGTCCAATCATCCAAATGGACTTAAAGAAACTTATGGATGAAATCCTTAAAGGATTCAATAGTTATCTGTGAGCACATAGCTAGTGTTTTCTTTAACCCAAAGGGCATGATAGTATATGTGAAGGATCCCCACTCAATGGTAAATGTAGTCTTTGGCCAGTCTTCTTTAGCTATTTAGACATAATGGTATCCCAATCAGAAATCTATGAAGGTATATATCTCAAAACCAACAACACTTTAAAGGATTTCCTTTGTGAAAGGTGTTGGGAAGGGATCAGTGACACAAGATGCATTAAGTACCTAATAATCCATGCAAATACAGATGCATACATCTTTATTAATACTAATAACCATGGGGCTGACCCATTTAGATTCATCAATAGGGGTGATTACTCTAGTCTGCAACATACTTTCAATTTCCTCTTTGGCGTGCGGTCGTAGATTGGGATTCATCCTATATGGCTACTTTTTAACTAGTCAAGCATTGTCAATTAGCTTGATATGCATTTTTCATAAGTATGGATGGACTCAATTTATCTATAGTTTACTATAAATACATCCTAATATTCATTTAATAACTCAACTATTTTTGAAATTTCAATGTCAATCTAGTAATTTCTAACTGTAGCCACCTTTGGTCCTTGCTCTATGTTGATGTTGCACTGAATAGTCTCAATGGGCCCATTATAAGGGTTGTCTATATTGGTGCTAGTATCACAAATAGATCATGTGCCATAGTTCATAGGGACATCCAAATGGTTTGTTAAAGGGTCAAGTGGATTGGATCCTTTACCTTCTTTCACATGAAACACTAGCTTATATTTTCCTAAATGTATCTCTTCACACTTGTCTTGATCAAGGACTAGTTCTGGCATGGAAACAACTTATGTTAATGGTTCATTGAAGAGATGTAGAGGTTGTTTAATAACATGAATGATATTTCTTAGAAGATCTTCAATGGGACTCGGGTCACCAATAATTAATTTGTGTATGGCTTGGAGGATGAGGCATAAATCCATCCTTGGAGAAGAATAAGATAGGGTCAGTTTCATGTTCTCTTTCAAGAGATGCCAAAATTGGGTTCTCATGTGTTTTTATTCATGAACATATCATGGTCATGAAGAGATGCATAAAGTTTCATAAAATTCATGCACCCACAAGTAATCTAATCGGTATGAATCTTCATTTCTCCACATTTTCTCACAAGATTCTATAAAAGGTTCAGGTGCTAGTACTCTACTATAGCTGATTGCTTCCCTAACTTTGTTGTCATGATGGAACTGGTGATGCAAGGTAGAGCATACTTGGTCATACTTAAGGATTCCCTCATGATGGGCTCATCACCATATTGTAGCTGTACCATCTAAGAGATGAACCAAAGATTGAATACAATTAGTGTTAGTGTGATAAAATCGGTTAAGGCATTGGACAAAGTTGTGAACTTCCATTTGTCCATATAAGTGTGGAGCCTCATCAAGTATTTCTAAAGGTACATCTAATATTGGTCCCCTTATGACTTATTCAATAATAATGCAAACAAACTTGTGATGTTTACAAAATTGGCATGAAATGGTCTCCCAAATTTGAATGGTACTACACACTCTTCTAGTGAGGTCATAATTGATATGTGCCCAACAATTACAATCATTGATTATAGTTTTAGAGAGGAACTAAGTGTCCATCCATCAGAGGATACCATCAGGAGTAGGATCATGTTGTTCATCATCTCTAGTAGTGATATTATAGATGTGGTTAATATCTTCTTTCACATTGATAGGTTCTATATAATGGGGCCCCTATGTTTGATCTAAGGGAATAACAACATGTTAGTCAGTGTTCTCAAAAATAATGTACCACTTATTGAAACTCAAGTTTTCATTATTTTCATAGCACCAGGGTCTTCCTAACAAAGCTAGGAAGTCATCTGCTTCAGCTAGTTCAATAACCTCAAAATCTGGTACTTCAAGTATATCAACCATAGCATTCTTAAGGACACCAATTGGTAAAGCATGAGTCTTGTTAGCCATGAAAACATGTGAGGCAATGGTTTTAGTGCTAGGCTATCCATTTTTTTCCATACATCCTTGGTGAGGACATTCACTTCTACACTAGTGTTAAGTAATATGTCTCGATTTACCCATCCATCGATGGTAACATTGACTAGTATCTTTTTATCTATCGAGTGGGGTAAGATGAATAGGAGTGTCCTAATACTAAGCATGATTCAAGTGATGATCCTCAGTCTACTGAGTTAATTGAGGTTGAACATAATTTGGTGCTTGTGCATGATTCTTAAGCCAAGCGCTTAGCTATGGAATAATGTTCTCCTCTAACATATACTTGCATAGCTCTTGAAAGTCATCATGTGCCACATTCTAAAATTTAATTTCTTTATACATATCAATATGTTATGTTACTTCTTTATATTTGAAGAATTCGATCTCTCCGTGGAGTTTTCACACCAACGTCATGTCTTAGAGCACATCTTTCTGTTACTGGCATCAGGATACTTTCTTGCTCATGGCTCTTCACGTTGAACTTTCTTTATAGGATTGGAGGTAGATTAAGACTATCTTCTATTGCATATGATAATATTCAATTTTTGAATAGTTTAGGTGTCTAAACATGAAAACCAATGTGGTTTATCAAATCATATCATGTCGACACCCTTTTCATTTTTCTCCTTAGTGATAACTGCATACAACTCAAGACACTTTTTTAGTTGGTGGTCCTTTTTATAGAAAGCACGTGTAGGGTAGTCCAAATAATCTCTTTGGTAGTGATTTGGGGATCCACATTTGTAACATGTCCTAGGTGGGAAACAACCACATCCTCATCCTTATCATCTACCTTGACCCCAGTAGCCACCATTATCTTGATTATTGACTACAGAAGTCTAGTGCATACCATGCACTCATGCTTCATAGATGTCACTAATCAATTGGCAGTCATTAGTGTCATGAGTATAAGAATCACATATTTTACAATAGTCAGACACATTTGAGTGTGTTTCTCATTTCAAAAGAGGGCAAGAGCATACATCATGTTCTTTGTGACATATTTCACATGACTGCTTCAGTATAGTGTAGATGTTCTTACATGGGTAGTTACTTAAGGTGTGACCTTCAGATTCATAATCAGTGCATCAGAGACACTACGAGTATCATGTGCATTATTTATAATTAATTTTTCAAGTTGTGATTCCCTTGAAGCTATTTAAGCTTCCATGAAATGACTGATCCCTGTATCGATACTTCCAACTACTTTAGCATGGAGGGTAGCTTCAAAAGCTTTACACATTCTAGTGAAAGTTTATCCAGATAATGTTCATCATAAGGGTAGTAACAAACCTACCATGAACCATTTTACATGCTGAACAATATTGATTTTGAAGGATAACTTTGAAAAGGGCATTTTAAACCTTGCATCATATTCTCACACACTTTCAGTAAGTTCTTGCTTTATGTCCTTCAACATGATTATGATTTGTTGTTCAAATTTAAGAATGTCAAACTCTTGAAGCAATGCCATTTTAAGTTGATCATAGTCAGCCATATCTTGTTTAAAGTTAAACTTTCTATACCATTTGTACGCACACTCTAAAAATGCAGTTATGAATTGTGTGTCTTTACATTCAGAAGAGGTGATGCCTCACACCCTCCAAATAAGTTCACATTTTTAGATGTGCTCAACTACATTTGACACACCTCAATATTCCAATAAGTGAATATGCCATTATAAACTAAGGTGCTTGAATTGGTGGTTGTTGAAAACTTCTAACCCCTATCTCATGAGGGGAAAGTCCACTATCTCCTCTTGTGCCACCACTTAGTTTGCCTCCAGTGTCTCCAATAATAACGCTCATGATATGAGGCATGGTAGCTAGGTGATTAACAAAGTTTGGGCACGTACTCTATCCACTTTGAAGGCTAGGTCCTCCATGCATCCCAAATTATGCCATGAAATTCCCTTGAAGAGGGAAGGAAAGTGTTAAGTTTGTATGTGTGTTGAATGGCTTAAGTTTAGTATCCCTTATTGGCTTAGTCTCTTATTCCAAATTTTCTATATCCCAATTATGTATGTGTACTTCATCTGATTCAAAAACATGAGTGTGCACTATGGTTTGGGGGCCTGGCTGGTTCAGACTTGGTTCTTTGATTCTTACCATCTAGCTAGTTTCTCCTTCATATGATATCATTGACATATGACATGGTTCAAAAGTGATGGAGTCCTCTTTGTGTGTTTTCACTTCCCTGTAGATCCTAACATCACTTCTTGAGTTTTCTCGATCCCTTCCTACATCACTTACTCCTATAATCCTCTGTCAAGCTTCATCATACTTCCACTTTTGCAATACCCAATAACTAGCTACCATTTTGAACCTACAATATTTTACCAACTCTTTACTTCCCATCCAAATGTGTGTCTCATGAAAAAGGGATTTATTGACATAGTTTCACGTCCATAATCAATAAATAACTTCTTGATTTTTAATGGAAAATGTCAAACATAATGGCCACACAGTTTTCTAAGGAACTAAAACTTGGATTCATCAAGACATGAATAAGTAGTTACAATATACTCCAAAATGTAATTATTCAAAACTCCTCTCCACCAAATGTTGATAGCTCGTGTCCATGGAGCTCTAAATTGTGCTAAAGCTCTATGTTGTTCTCATATCCAAGACTGTCTTCTCCCAAGGTTTTGTGATCTTTCATGAGCGTACATAGATATTCAAGTGTGAAAATGAATTAGGATCTCAGCAAAGAAATTTTCATATAATGCACTAAAGAGATTATGATCTACCCATTGTCATGCAGAAACTCCTAGTTTAAGATAAGGAACTTCAAAATTATCTTAAACTCTATTAATCCACTATTCTATATTCTCAAGATTGATACACTCAAACATATTCCATGATTGTGCATAAAATGATACGTGTCCCAATAATCAAACCAAAACATTAGGGGTTTTATTGTTATTATAGATTTGGAACTGAAGTCTAGCCTAATGAGCTAGCACATTAGCCCTTTCATGTAAGGTTGTGGTCTTACACACTCACCCAAAGCGCATAGATAAAGACCAGTTATCATAGGGTTTATGCAGTAATGTTATATTAGTCATATTATTCCTTTATTTATGTAATTAAATATATAATATATAAAAACAAAGATAAACTAATTTGATTCTAGGACTACTAAGCTTGACCACTATGATTACGCAGACTAATGTCATTTTAGTTTAGAGTTGTTACTTAAGAAAAAGGAAAGATATGTTAGATTCTATAGTAATTTCTAATCAGTATGCTGGACTCAACACAACACAACCATTCATCATGAACACAAGAAGTTATATCATATCCATAGTTTATATATTAAGCATAAGCATAAAAAATAAGCAACAACCCATTGTTGAAGTACTTTACAGTGGGGTATTTGTACTTTTTTATCCTTGACCAAGTGTTTACAGTAGTAATGATATGAGTAATTATCCAGTGAACTCTTAACAGACTAAGAGTCATGACACTCAATAAACTAACTTCTCCTAGGGACCCATGCCTTTGTGCCCCATATATACTCATGCTATGTTGGATCCTAGCTGCCATGTGTTTCTCTCTTTATAGGTTGGTGTAAAACTTCTAATTAATAAGGTCTAGGTGACCCTTAAGAACCATTCTTTAACCACTCTCAATTCCCATGTGCTCCCTAAGTCTTTCACTATTGTTCTAAGTCCTATGCTCTTGGGTTCCTTGTGACTACTTCTCCTTTGATTGGGTCCTCTCACACTAGTGCTTCCACACCTTTGCCCTCTCATGCCATGTAGGTTTCATGCCATAGTGATTTTTTACCCATCAAGTTTTGTGCCATAGACTTTTTGTGCTATGGTCTTTCTGTGTCATGCCAGTTCCACACCAAAATGGACAAACACTCAACCAAAATTTGTGGCCAATAATTATTTTCCTTTCTCTTTCCATTTCATTGTTGAGTGCCACCTTTGAAAATTCAACCTCCAAAATAATTTATTTATGTTTCACTAAGGACTATCTATATTCAATTATATTTATAATTTTTTCTTAAATTAAAAATCATAAGAACACACTCCCTTTCTTTCATGAAATAAGCATAACTTTAGAGATAGTTGATATCAACTCTATTGGAAAGTTTATAATTTGGTTAACATCAAGTTCATTCTCAAAATTGGGTACCCAAAGCTCATTTCTAACTTGCACCCTATCACACTCATATTTTTTAATTATAATTTTATTTTCAAAGTTTTTACTCTATGTATGAGGCATTTATTACCTCTCATCATTCTATTAGATAAAATTGGTGTCATTCATAAGTGATACATTTTAAATAATGTCATTGCAGTTTTGAAAGGGATGGAACGGGCTTGATTCTCTCAATAAAAATATATTTTCATCAAACTTAATTTTGAAAAACCCTATGATATTATTGAGTTTCTATTTATAATTGCTATACTTTGGGCACTTTGGTTTGGGACCAGGTTTATTCAAATGGTCAATATGCTATTCTAAGATGCATATGCTTGTATTACCTTAATGGTGCTTAATCAAACTAATTTTTATTTTTAAATCCATTAGACAAGGTTTTCCTTGAGCTCCCTCTATTTATGTCTTTGCAGTTGAATATTTCAATTGTCTTCTAGCTAATTACACCTCTATAGGTTTAATTTTAAGATATTTATCTCCCTCAAACCCATAATCAAATGGTCGAGTGAAAATTTGATGAAGATTCATTCCCTACTCTTATTGAAGAAGAATCATATATGACTAATGCCACAAAGTGTCTAGTTTCCTTTAAGGTTAATGAATTAAGTGGAATATAACACATTGCTACAAGTAATCTCACACTCTAAAACCTTAATGGTTATAGGGTTTCAAATGGTATTGGATTTAGCTCTTAGAGTATTTAAAATTCCTTGGCAATCCATTTACCTTTTAAACATCTCCTTTTGATTTGTTGAATTATGTTGTGTAGAGGTTGGAAAAAAATATGTCCTATTGGATATACAAACCTCTCCCACTGACTAGTAAGTTTCAAGTTTAATCTAAGGTCCTTGCAGTCACTACAAGGCATATTCAAAGGTTGCTTATTCAAAGTTAGAGCACCTCCTAAAGGATTTCCTCTAGAATAATTATGAAGGCTCTAAAATATTTTGAATGGTTTCTTGGGATATATGATGTAAATGTGCAATATCATATAACAAGGCTCAACCCTCTGTGTCAAATGGATTGTTTGAGCACTTGAATGAAAGGAGGCCTTAAATATCACATTTTGAAATTACATCTCTGAAGTCAATCCCTATGGTAAAATAATTTGGAAGGGTCTTGATTTGTATGTTTCTTTCTAATTACCCCTATAGCAGTCAAAATTGCGGGAAATTTATTTCCCAAACTATATGGAAGGCATAAGAGTTGTCTAAACCATATCTAATATGGGATGGTGATGGTTTTAGATATGGTATATCTTTGAATTTTCATTTCCTACGGTGGTCCTTAGTATGGTATTATCTTTGCCATGGTCCCTTGGTTTACATGCATCAACTTGTTAAAAAGGGAATTAAGTTTATTATTGACCTCTATTGCAAACATTTTAAATATTGGCCCTTGGCCTACACTCCATGATTAATTTCAACTTAATAATAGTGATCTTCCATCAATCATTGAGATACAAAATATTATTTTAGATGGGCATCTCTATAAAATTAGAGTTCAATCACCTTCTAGGTGCTAGGAAGATTGGAAGTGACTAGTTGAGATCCCTTTCCACTGATATAAACTCCATATTGGCTATCAATTAATTTATCCTCAATGCATTTAAGTCGATGTTTTGAATACTTATTAGAAGGATAACTCATCTTGTTTAGACTTTGAAGCTTTTTAAATATTTGGAAAGCTACCATGGAATCCAAGTACACTCATATTATTTTTTAGTTTTTTAGACATGCCTATTCAATCCAGGAATAGATTAACACCCTTTTTTAACCATTTTGTCAAGAAATTATTTTCTAGAAATTGGTGATCTTAGGGAATTTGATCATTTTTCTTGCACAATACAACCAAATTGGCACATTTTTCAGCTATAGAAAGAAATAAATAATTTTATGTTTATCCATTTAAAATTTAATGGATGTTTTAATGTTTCTAATAATTTCAAGTGATTTGTAATGCAATGCTTCAAATTTAAGAGCAAGCCATGAAGGTTTTTTTGGATGTTGAACACCTTAAGTCTCTTTTAGACCATTAAAAAGTGTTTCATGCATCAATGATCGAGTTCAATTGGATTACCCCTAGTAACAATCTCATTCTCAAGGTCGTGGCTATATAGGTCAGGTTATGCACCATTCTAGGAGCATGTGGCAAAGTCCTTCACCAAGATGACAATGTCCTTCCTCCGGTCAAAACTCTAGAGGAGGTGGGTGTGGTCATCATTCCCAGGCACTGATAGGTGGACAAGTCAGTATTAAGAAAAATTCCTTTAGTTGGTTCTTGGAATTTCCTTGCCTAAATAATATCTAGAATAAGATAAGGACAAATGAAATATAATGGCAAGTGGAAGTCAATACTTGATACAATGAATCCACTTATTATTAGTGATTGAGGTGACAACCTAGATGATCCTTTACCATCGCAATTTACTTTAATTTCTCTAGTTTCTTAATTATCTTGTGCCACAACATCTGAATACTTGATGAGATATGTGTTTTTGTTGCATGATATGCTAAATCTTTTTTATTATTAAAAATTTATAATTGAACCTTACACTAATTACTTTTTTAATTATTTAAAATGACTTAACTCTCTCTATCTATATGGTTTATGTAATGTTTTCTTTTAGAGTGCGATCCCATTCCATTTTATACAACTAACGATGTATACATTTATATTTAATAAATGAAAGATACCTTTCAATAAAAAAAAAACATGATCTAAAACACAAGCAGAAAGTTAAAATTGTTACATATACTAAAAGAATAATGTATCACCATGAAAACAATTTGGAACATGATTGATCTTGCCAACTATGTCAACATTCATTATAGACATTGTTATTGACATCGAAAATCTTTATTAAAAAATATTAGATTAAAGATTTTAGGTTTTTATAATCCATAAAATCAATCACAATATTTTAGGTATAATCGTGTTTCTATTTTTTATATCGACATTTTAGATCACACCCTGTGATCTTTACTTAGGGGAAACAAAATTAATAAGTTTTGTTTTTCCTAAAGAAGGATCACAAGTAGTGATCCGAAATATCAAAATAAAAAATGAAAATACTATTATTTCAAAAACATTATGAAATGAATCTTATTTATTTTGTAAAAAAATCATAGACAACAATCCGAAACATTGAAATAAAAATGGAAACATCATTATTCCAACAATATTATGATTAACATTAGATTATAAAAATCTTATATAAAAAAAACTTTTACTAAACATTGTCTTTCAAAATCATAAACTTAAGACCCAGTAGACATTATAAATCCACAAATTAACATAACTACTAACGCTTAATTCAATATATATTTTTGATCAAAACATTGTTTTCCTTTCACTTTCCATTTGAATGTTGAGTGCCCCAAACAATGTATTTATATTTCATTGACAGTTATATCGTAGGAGCACACTCACTTTCATTCTTGAAATTGGAGAAAGAAAGAACGTGCGTACATTTAATTCGAACAAACGACGTGCTCATTGCTTCATAATTTTCTATTTAGATGGATTCATGGCTATAATTTCAAGAAAGAATGTGCGTACATTTAATTCGAACAAACGACGTGCTCATTGGTTCATAATTTTCTATTTAGATGGATTCATGGCTATGAACGTTACTTGGAAATATTTAAAATAGACTACTAGATTTTATTAATAAAATATAAGAATATATATCACTAATTTTATTATTGGTATATATTTAAATATATTATTTTAAAAAATGTTGAGAAATATTAATTTGAAGGTTTTTATTTTAAATTTTAGACATTAAAATTATTATTATTTTTTAGTAAAAATTTTACATACTAATGATAAATCATGCCAATTTAGCTACATCAATGTGTGAAGTTCAAAAAATCTTTAAAAAAATAAAATTTTATTATATGGTCAAAAAACTTTATCAATTGAAGAAAAAAAGGAAAATATCTGAGTAATGGTCAAATACATGTCAAATTTAAGGTCAAATTTAAAAATGAACACACTCACAAACATTAAACCCGCCACTATCACCCGACTACCATTCTATTCTAGAACACTTCTCAATGTAAAAAATAAAAGTGTGTGGAATAAAATTATACTCCAAAAGATAGCATCAAATTGATTACATAGATCGAGAGATAACAACTTAAATTAATTTAAAATAAAGTTAAAGAAAAGTTGAGTAAACATAATTTCAATCAAAAAAGTTTGAGCATATAAAACACAACATGATTAATTATCTATTGGGCTATCAAATGTCAAGGTATAAGAATATTAAGTTACAAAAGCAATTGGGATAGATAGTGGATGCAAATGATGATTTGACTTATTTCCACAAAATAATTTTTCGAATCCGATACAATAATATATCTAAATTAATATTATTTATCTCCAATTAATAATAAATTATAAAAAAAAGTAATCCAATTATTAATCAATTTGATATGTGAACAATCCAACATAAACTTTAAAAAATTAATATCTTTAAACACATATACATAAAATATTTATACTAATTGAATTCTAATATTTAAGTAGTCATTATTTTAATAAAAAAAATTCTTATATATTTTTTTATAATTATTATAAAATAAATATTCTAATTTAATATGTAAATAATATAAATAATTTTTAATTTTATTTGTTAAATAAATTATTATAAATCAATTAAATATATTAATAAAATTTAATAATTTTTAAAAAGAAAAGTTTCAAAATTAAATCAGTGACTTCTCTTTCCAATTTAATATTTAAAATACTTTAATAAGATTATTATTAATAACAATTTATAAAAGATTACGCTTTATTGTTGCCGTATTTTGACGGGCATTTCTCTTTCCAATTTAAATGCTTTTACTGAACTATGTGGGCTGCCATTCAAACCAGTCACTTTTTAACCACAAATCCGTTAAGGAAACATACAAAAACATTCATTTCAGAAATAAATTTGGACGTTTGTAATGTCCCATCTGCTTTGATTGCTTCATACAGAATAGATATTTATTTTTTTTGGATTTATTGGTATGAATGTTAGCTGGAATGTGGTTGAAAGATTGAAAGAAACGTGCCATCCGTTTAAATAAAATCTTCATGGGACTCCATGGTTTGAAAGTTAGGTAAGAATATTTATATATATATTTTAATATGCAATGGTAATTATATGAATGTAAGACAAGTAGAAGAGAAAAAGGTGTAAGAGTTAAGTTGTCGAGATTTATTTTTTAATAATTTGTATTGTGATTGTTAAGAAGTTAAGGTGTAAGAGTTAAAATGTCGTGATTTATTTAAATTTGAAATTGATTTTTATCATTTTAGAGAAAAAAATTGTTGTGAAATGTGATTCAACGTTTACATTTAGGAACACTTCAAAATTCGTACAAATTTACATCTATTTTAACTGTTATTATTCTAAAGAAATCTCAAAAACAGATTAGAGAGAAATTATATTGCCTCCCTAAACGTTGCACAACGTCACTCAACATCATGACCTCTTGCATGCTACATGCAGCAATAAACAATATTATGCAATGAAGTTTACACTTATTGGATAATTTCATTGCAAGGTTAGAATTTAGGAATAGCATATTTATTAAACAACAACAACAACAACAACAATAATAATAAATCTTTCATAAAACCTTGCTTAAGGGAAGTTTAAAACAGAAATTAATTTGATTCAAAGACGTGAAAGAAGTTTTATAAAATAATAATAATAATATAACCGGATACCATAAATGAATATTATATCAATAATATTAATATATTATATTATTAATATTAATATATATTAAACTAAAATATATTACAATAATATCCATTGACATTATTATTATTATTATTATTATTATTATATATTTTTAAATTATATATAATATTATATTAGGTTTATAGCATATTTATTAAATAACAACAACAACAACAACAACAACAACAACAACAACAACAACAACAATAATAATAATAAATCTTTCATAAAACCTTGCTTAAGGGAAGTTTAAAACAGAAATTAATTTGATTCAAAGACGTGAAAGAAGTTTTATAAAATAATAATAATAATAATATAACTGGATACCATAAATGAATATTATATCAATAATATTAATATATTATATTATTAATATTAATATATATTAAACTAAAATATATTACAATAATATCCATTGACATTATTATTATTATTATTATTATTATTATTATTATTATTATATATTTTTAAATTATATATAATATTATATTAGGTCTATAGCATATTTATTAAATAACAACAACAACAACAACAACAACAATAATAATAAATCTTTCATAAAACCTTGCTTAAGGGAAGTTTAAAACAGAAATTAATTTGATTCAAAGACGTGAAAGAAGTTTTATAAAATAATAATAATAATAATATAACTGGATACCATAAATGAATATTAGATCAATAATATTAATATATTATATTATTAATATTAATATATATTAAACTAAAATATATTACAATAATATCCATTGACATTATTATTATTATATATTTTTAAATTATATATAATATTATATTAGGTCTATAGCTTGTAGGGTGGTGGCATCTTAGATTGGGCATTTGTTATTGTCAATGGCAGACGAGGACTTTATGAGAGAGGTTATTTGATATGGGGACAAGGCATTAAGGTCTATGAGCCTATTTTTTAACTTTCATTCATCCATGTTACCAATATATTGAAACCTATAGCAATTACATCTAGCATAATAAAATACGGAAATGCTATGCTTAGACCTCTAGAACAAAGGTGGGTTGTGCGGTGATCATGAGGGGCATTGACAAAGTATTTTAGATGATATGGTATTGTAATACAAATTCTCACTTTACAAACAAAGCACAAATTACAACCCTTCTAGAAGATTCGACTTAGAAGTCGATAAATGAAATTGAAATAAAAAATATTTCAAAATGCATGTACATGGATAGTGGTGAGGGTGTTGTGTTCGTAGGGGGAGATTGCAGTTTTGATACGAAATCAAATGTAGGGAGCAGTTCCACAACATATTGTTGATTAACAACATTCGACCACAGGGAAATTACTTTTAAATTATATGGTTCTTAATAATATTTTAATATATTATAAAATATAATATATTAATAATAAATATAAATATATAAAATATTTTTGAAGTGAATGAGTGTAATTTGGTAGTTGTACCTTGCTCAAAATCCATTACCACTGATTCGATCTCACCTTTTGTGATGTGCGAGGAGGTGAGTCGAGTGGCGATGGTGAGGGGAAATGATATCCTACACCAGATCTAGATTCAAGGCAATGGTTAGATTTTCATGATTTGCACCCATTGCAAAGGGGTACATAGCCTACAAGGTTGTAAGATTTTTGATTGGATGTTTTCTATTGTCAAGGGTCAACGAGGATGACATGAGGTTAATTTGATTGTGAGAAGGCTCCACATTTGATGTGCAACTCAAATCAGTGTTGCAATGTCATAGATGTGGAGACAAGGCATTGATGTTTCAAAGTGTAATCACATAAAAATGCAATTTGTACAACTTGAGCATGACTTGTAACATCAAAACCATAGGTCTTTCCTGCTTTCTTGCACAACCCACTAGGCATGTTTTCACTACTTCCTAGTCACTCGAAGCCTTCTTGAATCATCCCCAGCTGCCTCAGACTTGTTTCTTATGCACAAACTTATCCCCTAAGGTCCCTACCCCCTTGGATAATAGCACCATAAGTTGGACTATAGTGTTGGACCCTAGGGTGTCCACTTTTTAGCGTTATTGTCCAAGTCACTCTTAACCTCAAACAGTTAGATTTCCCTAGATCTTTATCTTTTTCCTTGTCAGCCTAACATGAATTCATCTAACCCAGGATCATCAATTTCCCTATAAAAGCCTATTCAAGGGTCATTTAGAAGGGTTGGCAATCTTTCAAAAGGCATGAGCTAGAAATACACTAAGCACACTCAAACAAATATTCCTATTCTCTGCATATAGCCAACCACCACTATTTTTAGTCTACTCAAGCTCCCGCACAAGTCACGAGTCATCTCAAGCTTGCCTAGATTTGTATAATACTTACATTACATACACGAGATTGCATAATACACATTCAATTTGGGAGAACTACATTGGCTTTGATCCCTCCTCAGAGTATTGGTATCTAGGCGACGTGCCCACACATGGGGTGTGATCATACATTCAGTGCATAATACACACTAACTCCTTTTTCCAGCTGATTCAAGACCACTTGACAAGCCTAAGGAAGAACTAGGACCCTAGAGGACAGAATCATTTGCACACGGAGCTTCGTGGATGATCGAGATTTGAGATTCCAGACACAGAGCCTCTTGAAGTATCAAAATAGAACCCAGAAAGCTTAAAAGAAGTAGATCAGAAGGACTATAACACCAAAAATAGGACTATAGTGCTAGACCTCTAAATGTCTAGTTTTCGATGCTACTGTCTAGGCAAAAAACATACTTCTACATCCTATTTTTTATAGTCTACCCAGTCAACTCATTAATTTGCAGTCCCAAAATCCTTTGTCTCAATCAAGAAATTAACTAAATTCATTCTCTATCCCCTTGTTTGCTATTTTTAAAAACCAATTAAGCACTTGTAGATTCAATAAATTAGTAAGTTAATTTAAGCATACTGTATTCACATATTTTCTAGATTAATCCAAACCTCTTTACTAATTAGAAAGTTAAACCCTTTGTTTCCCAAAAATAATAAATCATTTAGTGAACTTGACTTACTTCGAATCTTCACACAAAAACCCTAGGGCTATTTATTTTTGATTTTTTACCATATTTTTCTAATTTTTCTAGAATTTAAAAATTAAAAAACTATAAATTTAAGTGCAATATTTCCAATAATTCACTAAACCCCTAGTTTCCACATACTACGTCCTTTTTGCACGAAACTACTTCTAGACCACTAGGAAAAATATTATACTAATTTTAGAAATATTTTTAGATTTTTTATAATATATTTCAAGTCAAATCTACTAATTCTTAGTAAAAATTTCAAATTATTGCATAAAATTTGAAAAAAAATCATTTCAAACCCTAGTTACGTCACTTAATTTCTAATCATTTTCCAGAATATTCCTTTTATTTTTTACAAATTTTGATTGAATATTAAAACCAGAAAATCATTTTCAAATCGAAAAGTTCATACTATTGTGCAAATAATATTCTTGAAAAATACCTAGGTGCATACACTAGGTCTTATTGCATTCTAAGCTATCACCTTACATGTTTGGTAGCTTCGTATCCTTTTTTGCACAATTTCTAAACTACTATTTTACAGTTTTGCATTTCTTTTATCTAGTACTTTCCATTTTTAACACATTACCTATTACAACTTATTACAAAACATTCAAATGCATTTCAATTTGTTTTCCTACTTGTACAATGGCCCAATATACCAGTTTTGATGAAAATGATAAAAGAGAGCTTCAAGAACTCTTAACCAAACACCCAGATATGCAAGATGACATGATTAGAATACTACAAGAGGAACAAAAAAAGGCAACCAATGGTCAATCTTCTCAAACTATAAAAACACTAGTTGCACATGACACTACAGTGATAACTATGTCACAATAACCCCCTATAGCTACCCAACCTTATTTTATGCCACCAGTTATAGCTAGTCCATCCCTATCTCTTGATGTGTCAGCCCTTGTACAAGAGATTCGATCTCTTCAATCCAAGGTGCAACATCTTGAGCAAGATACCACTATATCTACATAGGCATTAGATTTCATCACTTTATTAAATACACCTTTGGCATGACATATAACTGCTACACCCTTGCCACCTAGATTTGCACAACCTAAGCTCACTCTTTATGATGGCAAGGGTGATCCAGAGACACATTTGAGAGCCTTTCACATAGCATGTTTGGATTATGTACCAAATGATTGGCTAGTAACTAATTTATTTCCAAGGAGCCTCAAGGATTATGCACTACAATGGTTTTATAGTTTACCGAATTAGTCAGTCAATGCATTCAACCTTCTTACCGACATGTTCCTAGCACACTTCAGTATCAACATCAATGATAAGGTGTCATATGCTCAAATTGCAGAATAGAAATAGAAGTCAAATGAGCCTCTCACTGAGGATGTTCTCAGATATAAGACCATATTGGCTAAGATGACTAGCCTTATGGTAGATCGGGAGTTACATGATCTCTTCAAATAAAGTCTTCTATTGGTTTTGCATGAGACAATCATGTTCAAAATATTTTCTTATTTCACTGAATTGTTTCACACTTTAAAAGAATGAGAAATCAAACTCATATCAATGGGCAAACTCAAGTACATAAGTGTATCAGATACAACTAATAAGAGTAACAACAAAGTCATATATAAGGTCAAGTTTAATGACAAAAAAAGATAGACTCAACAAATAGTCAATGCATATTCAAAGCCCCTATAGAGAGTCACATTATTAGCACCTCCATGATGACCTTTTACAAATCTACTAGTTTCTCTAGCCAGAGTTCTACAATAGCTACTAGAATGTAATATCATTTATCTAACTCTTATCAAAGAAGTTGATCCAGAAAAGCCTCTTCCATGAGGATATGATCAAAATGCATTTTGGAACTTTCATAGGGAACTAATCCATACTACAAAAAAATGCCTTAGTCTCAAGCATAAGATACACGATTTAATTGATGCCAACTAGATTGATCTAGGCACTTCAGTTGAGCCTCTTAAGGCCAAACCAACACAAGATAAGTCACTTAAAATATTTTTAGATCCATTTCCACATCGTAACAAGTTAGAGGTACAAGACACATTAGGTGTACATCCTACATATCAGGCACATCCTCCACTAGCTACACATAGGGCACCGATAACTAATTCACATCCATTGAGCCACATGATTGGCACCTTTCATTCTAACCTTCTAGTTCAACCTTCTATCTCCTTTTTTGAGTAGGAGATAATCGAGGACAACACATATTATCATGCACTCTTCATCAAAGATTTTATTCATGATCATCCCATTCACAGTCTTCTAATTGACAATGGATCTAGTGTTAACATGTGTACTATGACAACACTCCAACACTTGGGGTATACAGAGCAAGATATCACTCTAACTAACACAATTATCAGTCGATTTAGTGGACATAATCAGACTATATTGGGTGAGATACTCATTCCATTACAGGTTGGTCCTACATACATGACCACCCCAATCACTATAGTTCCTAATGTAGGAGTTTTTGGCATGTTACTTGGCAGACCTTGGATACAAAAACTCTGAGCAATTCCATCTACAATGCATCGATGCATGAAATTCATTCATGCTAATCAGGTTATAATAGTTATTGGAGTTCCATATGAGTTGCCACTTTTGATTTTAGTGCTAGTTTCAGTTTTAGCACCAATTCTAACTCCATTACTGGTACAGAGGGTGAATACATCTTCATAGCTTCAAAATTCTAATCAACTTATAGTTATAATTTACACACCCAAAGTAGTTTCATTAAGATCTTAGGCATCTACACATTGAGAAAATGTTTAGAGATTTTCTCCTACTTACAGATGGGTCCCTAAGAGCCCTATAGTTGCATCTACTTCTCAATGTTATAGAGGATCCCTATAGTTAGTTTCTACTTCATAGATCTTAGAGCATTTATAGCATATCCATCTTTCAGAAACTTAGTCTCAACACTTCCATCGTGCTTTACAATCACACATGATTCCACTTTTTGATACTGGACACCATGACAGGGAATCTCATCCAAGAATCATCGGTTAGTATCATTCTTTTGTAGTATTTCCTATACATAGTCTCTTTTGCATGATTGTACATAACTTATTCCAAAATTACAAAAACATTACAAACTTCAAAAAAATACAAAAAAATGTCAATTGTATGCATCATCTATGTTCTTACATTACTAAAACACTATGCTAGACTTACATTATGATGTTCTATGCTACTTGTTTGTTGATTTATCTATATTATTAGGCTTTACTTGATCTTTTTTTAAGTGTGTGCAGTGCATCTAGTCCTTGATTTCTTTACACCACCCATCGAGGGGGCATCTTACATATACATTCTAGCTACATATCGATACATCTACCCATTGGTGGAACACTCTATAGGACTACACCATCCAGGTTATGCCATTCTTACACTACACACTTTAGACATCTTGTTGTAGTATGTTCCTTACTTGCTTACACAGATATTACATCGATATCCATTGGTGTTTATCACATATCTATATTTCATAACATATACATTAGTCTTGTATTACATATTTTGTATACTCTTGCTTCTCACTTTTTATAGTTAGATACATGTTTACTTCTTCTAGTACTTTGTATGCTTCCACTCTTCACTTTGATTAGTTAGATGTGTTTGCATTTTCCAGTTCCTATTTACTTCTTATTTACATTTTAGGATATTTTCCAAATGTCCTTTGCTCCTGTCTATACGTGTGTGCCTTTGGAAATTTGCCAATGCCCTTTATATGTGCCTTTCTATATGCTTGTGGCCCTTGTGCCAATATTTGCTTGTTCTTTTTTGTGTGTGTATGCAGAATTTAAACATGCCATATATGCCTTGCATGATTATTTGGCCCCTTGGCCACCCTTGTGTGTTTCTTGCTTCTTGCTTTGTAATCTTGTTTGCTCAATCATTTCTCTTTGTGTGTAATTCTGTGATTCCAATCATGCATTTACCTTGCTTCTTGGATACCATGATGGACATCATGCTCCATCCCTCCATACTACTAATAATTAACAAATAATATCTCACATTCCATCTTTCTATTATACACATGCTATTACATTGTTATATCTATCTAGACATACCCCTATAGATCTAACAATCTCTCTTTAAAACTTTTGCTATACCTTGAGATCATGAATATCAATGCTATATCAAATGTTTTTGCAGCTTAACACACTTACAGGGATTCTTCTTCTAAGGGTAGTCATTATAGGGTCTTTATTCCTATCCTCAAAAGAGGGGGAAACAAATAGGGGTTTTGTCATAGAGATCAGAGCTTTTATCGATTAAAAAAAATAGTTTAAGACCAGTTGAGTCCAGATTATAGAATTTAGTACAGGCAAGCTAGATCAGGTAGACAACAGATAACATAATCCAATTTTTAGTTTTGGTTGTGGATAATAGTGCTAAAAATGGGACTATAGCACTAGAGCCCAAAGTGTGCAATTTTTGGTGCTAGTGTCTAGATAGTAGAATTTCTAGTTTTTCCAGAATCAGGCAGAGGGGTGAGCTCAATCATGGTTTTGCCATAATAGTACAGTCCAAAATATAGTAGTTTTCAATACTTTTTTGCTCAGAGAATCCAGATACAAGGGGCATCATGCATGGTATGAGGGTTTCCACTTACAGTTCAGACATGGAAATTGATATAAATTTTAGTTTATAATCTATATTCCAGACACCAATTATTGGTGGAAATGTGCACGACACATGGGCCTTCTCTTTTCTAAGTTCAGTACATTTCCTTGCATGTTCCCAATAGTTGCATGCCTTAATCCATCTGTAGGTGGTTGGTATCACTTTCAAGTAAACTTTCATATAACTTTACTTCCCGAGTACCTAAATTCTTGAGTTGATTCCAGTTTTGGAGGGGATTTTTATATGAGTTCAAATCTCCATCTTTTGAAGTGGCCAACAGTGGCCTAGTTTCTAGTTACGTTCGACTATCCATGCCAACATTGTTATATTACAGCACATTCATGGGCTTCATGAGCCATATCATATGACATTTAGCTTATATCACTATCTTTCTATTCAACTTCACATCACATGGCAATGATGTTTCCAAAGGTCTAGTTAACCTTTGTATTCTTGAGCCACCTATTCAGAGGGATTGGACACACAGTCTAGACATTGATTAACACACACATGATTCATTAACTTTGCATAGTTGGTGATGATGGAGCTAAAGGCCCTACCTTTAAATTATTGAGCCACCTTTTAGGGGATTGAGCACTTAACTCATCCATCGATATAACTCTTAGTTCAGTATTCATCTAGCATCACTCAGCACAACCCAACAACATAATAGGTTTTGTATTGGTTCACATACTCGGTGAGGTGTATTCATTCCTTTCTCTTCTTTCTCTCTCTTTACCCAGCTTTATACATTCTTATTTTAGATATAGCATATATAGTAAGAAATGATCTACTTTCACTTTCCTTGTTTGTAGATTCACAAAGTACAACATCCTCTCACCATGCACAAATCCAACATCACATAGCTTCTTAGGCTTAACCTCATAGGTACGTTTAGGTACGCTTTTATTTTTTCTCCTTTATCCTATTATTTCACTTAGCTACATACTTAGAACAAAGGGGGGGCAAATTTAATCACATAAAAATGCAATTTTTATAGCTTGGGCATGACTTGTGACATTAAAACCATAGGCCTTTCCTGCTTGCTTACACAACCCACTAGGCATGTTTTCACTACTTCCCAGTCACCCAAAGCCTTTCTGAATCAGCCCCAATTGCCTTGAATTCATTTCCTTGGCATAGACCTATCCCCTAAAGTCCCTATCCCCTTGGACAATAGCATCATAAGTTGGACTATAGTTCTGGACCCTAGGGTGTCCACTTTCCAATGCTATTGTCCAAGTCACTCTTAGCCTCAAACAGTCAAATTTCCATGGATCCTTATCTTTTTCCCTATCAGCCTAACATGAAGTCATCTAACCTAGGATCATCAGTTTCCTTATAAAAGCATCATTTATAAGGGTTGGCAATCATTTAAAAGGAATGAGTTAGAAATAGACTAAGCACATTCAAGCAAATCTTTATATTCTCTGCATACAACCAACCACCACTATTTCTAGCCTACTCAAGCTCTCACACAAGTCACGAGTCATCTCAAGCTTGCCCAAATTCACATAATACTTGCATTGCATACACATGATTTTATAATACACATTAAATTTGGGAGAACAACATTGGCCTTGATCCCTCCTCAGAGTATTGGTATGTAGGCAACGTGCCCACACATGGGGTGTGATCATATGTTCAGTGCATAATACACACTAACCCCTTTTTCTAGCTGATTCAAGACCACTTGACAAGCCTAAGAAGGAACTGTGACCCTAGAGGATAGAATCATTTACACACAAATCTTCATAGATGATTGAGATTTGAGATTCCAGACACAGAGCCTCTTGAAGTATCAAAATAGAACCCAAAAAGATTAGAAGAAGTAGATCAGAGGGACTATAGCACCAAAAATAAGACTATACCACTGGACCTCTAAGTGTGCAGTTTTCAATGTTACTATCCAGGCAAAAAATAGACTTTTAGGTCATGTTTCCAATAGTCTACCCAGTCAACTCAGCAATTTGCAGTTCCAAAATCCTCTGTCTCAATCTAAAAATCAACTAAGTTCACTTTCTATCCACTTGTTTGCTATTTTTAGAAATAAATTAAGCACTTATAGATTCAATAAATTAGTAGGTTAATTTAGGCATACTGTATTCACATATTTTATAGATTAATCTAGACCTATTTACTAATTAGGAAATTAAACCCTTAGTTTCCCAAAAATAGTAAAACACAAAGTCTATATTGTAACTTACATTTATCTATGTTTCCAATATATTGGCACCTAGAGAAATTACATCAAGGTTAATAACATACATAAACACCATACTCATACCCATGGAGTAAAGGCCCAAGCCATACAAAACTTACAGGTGGTGAAATATCATCCCAGATGATGTTGGAAGGATTGAAGTTGAGTACATTGAAAGGTGAGAGCTTGATAGTGTGGCAAATAGTATGCAGACAGGTCGATATATGCTTTGATACAACTGAGAATAAGTTCTTACAATTGCAAGGCCTAAAAGCTTTACATATGAGTTATGTCTAATTGACTATTTTTAATTTTTTGGTTTCACATATATTATTTAATTGGAACCTTCAACCAAAGCTGCAAGACTCTTTTAGGGGTTAAATGACATAATGGATGGCCTTATGACATAATAGTTAGCTTAGTGCCTTGCCAGTACTATTTAATGCATCAACAGACAAGAAAAGGAAAATTTTAGTAATTTCTAAAACAAATCTCAAAACACATACTAATAAGATATGCAATATATAATAGATTTTCCATAGTTACCACCACATTAACTATTGTATTGTGTTTCAGGTATTCAACAACAAACTAAAGCAAAACACAAAAATGGTAAAAGATGTGGCTTTATGACATATTGATTATGTATTTGTAACAAAAAAAATGGAATAATAGATTTCATGATGGGTTGACAGGTTATCTAAAACAATAATAAAAGATAAATAAAAAATTTAGTGCAAAAACTAAATTGTGTTATGAGATAGGTTTCTAACAAGCCATGAAGGTGTGTAACCTCCACATTGTTGTCTACAAATCTTTTAACCTATGTTAAAATGGCATCCAATGGATCCATTTTATTTTCTCCTCAAATCAAACCCACACACCACTCCTCAATATTGCAATGGACATTGGTTTAAATAGGGTAGATATTGTTGCACATTGGGAAGAAATTAAGGATTCTTATAGTCTGTGGTATATTAACCGAATATCTATAGAAAAGAACAATAATGTTGAAACAAGTAGTGATGACAGTGAAAACCAAGAAGATATACAAATAGATATGGAAATGCATGAGTGGGAAATCTTATCCACACACACCCATCAGACAACACTCTGATATATGGCATTAACATGCTTGGGTTCTATAACTTTGACAACAACTATAACTAAAATCATTTTGAGGTATTATTCAACCTACAGACAATTACACAACAATTTATAGATTCAAAATGTAGAGTTTTCAAAGATGCATATATTGGGTACAAAAGTGAACCAATTCCAAATGATTTGTCAGATGTATAATGCCCAGAAAAGGACACAAGGTAAACCACTACGAATAAGTAGCATCAAACATAGTCTATATGGAATTATTGGAAGAAGCAAGTCTCCCTTAATTTTCCTCACTCTAGTTGGTGTCGTAACATTTAACATAAATGCATCAACAATACATTCAGGGTTACACATTCCTATCCAAGAAATGAAGGCACTTAAGGGACAAGGACAAATATTTTTTCAAGAAGAAATGAGACACATTGAATATGTTCTCATAAATGAAAGGAGATTTATAGGCCCAAAGATGTTCAAAAAAGTAAATAACCGATCGTGTGAGGCATTTCCACAACAAAATAATAAGGACTTTGGTGGCTACTCAGTTATACTTATTGGAGACTTGTCGAAGCTTCCACTTATAAATGACATTCTAATATATGCAGGTAAGTCTTTAGGGCACACATTATGGCATACATTTGATACAATTGTAACAATATAAATAAATTTTCACTAGTAATGATGCACAAAAAAGTACATGTTATTCAAAAATTTAATAACCAACATTTGAAATGTATCCCTAATAGAGGAAGACTGGAATATGCTCATGTCAAGAACGACATCATTCATGCCTATAGAAGAACATGAAGATTTTAAAATCTCAACACATTTGTATGCAACTAACATATTGGCAACAATGCACAATAAGAAAATGATAAAATCATTAAACAAGCCTATCACAATATGTAGAGATGAACAAAGCAAGCAGATAAATATACCTAACCACAATGACACTTAACTTGAGCCAACCATGCTTCTATGTAAAGGACAAATAATTATGTTAACATCTAATTTATGGGTGAAAGTAGGATTAATTAACAGAGCTATTGAGGAAATTGTTCACATTGTTTACAATTTAGAGTCAAAGCCACCTTCCCTACCCATATATTTAGTTGTTGCATTCACAACATACTCTGGTCCCCCATAGGATAATTGTAATCCTACACAACTACCAATTCCTTGCATTTACATTTGAGCACTTTGAAAGAATGAAAGATAATAAATATGTAATTATTCGAAAATCAAAATAAAAAGACTGAGAATATTACCTCTTCCACAGTATTTGCAACAACTATAACATTTTTACTAATACTATATAACAAGAAAAAAGTGCAGTACAAGTTTTTGTTAGTAGGCATTTTTTATTTTTGAAGTAGATTTGTTTTTCCCAATGTATTTTATCTATGTAATTTTTTATGAACTATTATTCCTTAAATATTAACACATTTTAAATCACACATTGGTATCATTTCCTTGATTTCATATATATGGATTTATACTTTAATTCAATAAATCTCTTCTACCATATATATCATAGGTTACAATGCAATTGCGAATGATTGAGAATATAAATTTCACAGGTGTGATACATGGTGATGGTGAGGTATAATGACAAAGTATTTCATGTGATATTGGACACCATAGAGCACACATCATACACCTTGAGTCTGCACAACTTCATGAACTTTACCTTCTCTATCTTGTAGCTTATGATCATCCACATTGAGAAAATATCATTTATTACTAAGAAATATGTTCATCATTGCCAAAATTAAATCATAAAGAACCTATCCAACGTAACTTCCACCTTTGTGGCAACTGCTAGTATATAATTTTGAGTGACTATTAAGTAGACCAGTTATTTGTTTACACCTCTAAAATTAAGATTGAAGAAATAATTCTATAGAAGCCTTTCTAAAGATCTAAAGAGGGGGTTTCTTTGACAGCCTATGATTACTTACAATAAGTGATATCAACATATATTTATAGATAGATTTGAATGTATGTTTTAATTGAACAAGGCAACAACCCAGATAAGATTTACCTATTTTTTTAGTTGTATTACTGTTTTAACTTTCTTCTAATGTATTATGTAATAAGATAAATTAAGTGAATATGAATACAAAATACGTTCTTTTTCAGCTAGATGGAAAATGTATCAATTTTTTTACTCTTTTAGATTTGAGCTCCATTGACTAAGTATGATGATTAATAAAAACCTCTACTAAATAAGAATGAAAAATAATGATTAAAAAATGTTGATTTGATTAACAACTTAGTTTAAGGAAAAAACATCAATTAATGGTAATTTTTAAGTACATTAATTTTTGAGACGTAGACAAGTGCAAGGTACTGATGCACTAGAAATGGGAATGAAATTTCATAAAAATAGACATACCTCAACTTTGATTAATGATTTGAGGGTCTTTCACAAATAATTTCAAGATAATATATAAAGAAAAGTTGTAGCAATTTGAATGTAATTTATAAATTTATAATTTATTTTCCAATTAAATCAATTTTAGTAGATGAGTATTTTCAAACTCAATGTATCACTCATATTTTTTATAATTTCATTAAAAAATGAGCATGTGTCTGCCAAACCTATTTTGAAAGAAATGAGTAAAAATTTTCATAAAATTTTGTGGATATGTGGAGGTCTCGATTATGGATGCCATATTTTTTTTATTTTTTATTATAAATATATATTTTAATTAATTATTTAATTGAGCACTTGTAAATTAATGAAATGTTTTTGATCCCTTAAAATAATTTTGAACATAAATTATTATTATTTTGAGATTGTAACCAATGAAATATAGAATGCTGAGGTACTTTTATTTTTTTAAATATGTGAGTTAAAAGTTATTAATATTTTAGCTTGTGTATTCATTGACCACTAAAGCACATCTAAGGAAAAATAACATTAATTAGTAATTTTTTTAAATTATATATTTTAAACTAGATAATTTTTTTACAAAACCCATCTGACTTTGCATATTATCCACGGATGAAAAAAAATAATATCAAGGAAAAACTAGGCAAAAATGGAGGGAAAAATTGAATATAGAAAGAAAATCTATTTGGAACAGATACCATTTAGGAAGGATAAATAAATATTTATTTAAAATGGATGTCCCTTTTGTAAGGATAAACCGATATCCATTTTGGGAAGCATAGTTTATATTTATTAAAATAAATGTTTACCTTTACATTAATTTACCTTTATAAGTATGAAGAATATATGTTTTAGGGAAGTATAAGCTTACATTTGCCTTTATATTTTATTTTACATTTTTATATTTTAAATCTATTTTATGAAATAGAACAAAGTAGGGTCATTTTACATCTTTTAGAATTAGTTTCAAAATCGTGGGAGTTATTATTTAGAAGATAATTTTTCAAAATATAATCTGGTCAGTACATAATCATTATTACGATTTTAATATAAAACACAAGTTTATCTGGGTATAAAGTTTATATATAGTCTTTGTGTTAGGCAAACTAGTTATCATTTTGTATGTTTTTAGACTTTTCAAATTGATTATTGATGTTTTTAGGAGTTTTAAGTATGTCAAATTTGAATTTTATAGCTTCACATCTCTTAGAGATAGTGAGAGTTGGGAGAATATTAACACATGAATTTATGTACACACTTATTTAATGGATATTAAGTACAAATTTGGTGTATATATAGTGTTTAAAAAAATTAATTTAACTAACTTGATTAGCCTCAATTTAGTCCCTGAGAGCACTATTTGTCAGTTTTTAGGATTAAATGTTATTATTTAATGATTTTAACTGAATTAAGCCCAACTCGATGTAATTAAATAGACATATATACATAATTAGGGACAATCCATACAAAATCTATTAAATAATGATATTTGATCATAAAATAACAATAAATGATGTTCAAACATGCTGATTTTATCTAAATCTACCTTCATGTTCTTGAAATTACCTAATCGAGGCATAATTCAATTAATTTTTCTCAAAGACTAACATTTGATCATGATATAATGAAACAAATGCTTATATATGGCCAATTTTCCATAAATCTACTTGCATCTATATGATGATACTTAATATATTATACGCAACTTAATTTTTGTCACTAAGGGGTGAATTTGGGGTGTCACTAAAGGTGTCTTTATTTTCATATTTAACAAGAGTTTAATGTTTTGAGGCTAAATGTGTGACCAAAAAAATGTGACTTGGGGATCAATTTTCTTAATTAAGTCCTTGATTGAACCAGTTACTCATTTAGTATAAGAAGGGATGTAATTTAGGGTAATTAAGCCCTAATTCACCAAATTTTTACTAGATAATGTAGTTTGAGGGTCCTATTTTCCCTAGTTGAGTCCTTGATCAAACCAATTACTCATTTGGTTTGATGGGGGACATAATTTAGGGAAACAAATCCCCATGAACCTAATGTGACTATATAATGTGATTTGGGACTCAATTTACCCCCATTAAGTCCTTGTTAAATCAATTACTCAACTAGTTTAATGAAGAATAAAATTTTGGCTAATTGATCCCTATAAACCTAATTAAGACCACATAATGTGATTTAGGGCTCAATTTTACCTAATTGAATCCCTGATTAACTAATTACTCATTTGGTTAAGTGAGGAATGCAATTTTGGAAAATCAAGCCCCATGAACTTAATTGTAACCATACAATATGATTTGGGGATCAACTTTCCCCGATTAAGTCTGTTATTGAACCAATTACTCATTTAGTTTAGTGAAGTACAAAATTTAGGAAATTTGAGCCCCATGAACCTAATTTATAATAGATAATGTGATTTGGGGCTTGATTTACCCTAATTGAGCCATTACTTGAACCAATTAACCATTTGGTTCAATAAGGGATGCAGTTTAGAGAAGTTAAGCCCTATGAATCTAATTATGACTAGATAATGTGATTTGAGTCTTAATTTTATCCAATCGAGTCACTAATCGAACTAATTACTTGATTATTTTAATGAAGGATGTGTTTTCTTCTAATCAAGCCTTGTGAACCTAATTATGATCACATAATATGATTTAGGGCTCAATTTTACCTAAGTGGGCCCTTAAGTAAACTAATTACTCAATTAGTTCAATGAGGGACACAATTTAGAGAAATCAAGTATTGTGAACTTAATTATGACCACATAATGCAATTTTGAACTCAATTTTTCCCAATTGAGGCAATTACTCATTTGGTTCAATGAGGGATGCAATTGGAGAAATTAAGTCTCATGAACTAAATTGTGACCAAATTATATAGTTTAGGGAGTAATGTTTCCCAGTTGAGTCCATGAGTAAATTAATTACTCATTTGGTTCAATGAGGGAATCAATTTGCGGAATTTAAGTCTTATGAACCAAATTAAAACCAAATAATGTGATATGATGCTCAAATTTTCCCAATTGAGGCCTTGATCAAACTAATTACTCATTTGGTTCAATGTGGGACATAATCTAGGGTCATCAAGCCTTTTAAACTTAATTACAATTGCATAATGTGATTTGGGGCTAAAATTTTCCCAATCGAGTCCCATATTAAACCAATTACTCATTTAATTTGAGAGATGAAATTTTGGCCAATAGTGCCTTGTAAACCTAATTGTGATAACATAATGTTATTTTGGGCTCCATTTTCCCCACATAAGTCCTTTATTAAACACATTTCACTCATTTGGTTCATGAGGAACACAACTTGGGGAAATTAAGCCTTGTGAACAAATTTAAAACCACATAATGTGATTTACGACTCAATTAGCCTTAATTGAGTCATTTATTAAACCAATTACTTGATTATTTTAATGAGGGTTTTAATTTGGGCCAATTAATCCCCATGAACCTAATTTTGACCACATAATGTTATTTTGGAATCAATTTCTGTAATTGAGTCATTTGGGCTAATCAATCCCATGAGCCTAATTACAATCACATAATGTGCTTTGGGGCTCATTTTTATAAAATTGAGTCCATGATTGACCTAATTACTTGATTGGTTGAATGAGGGACATAATTTGAGACAACCAAGTCCTTTGAGCTTAATTACGACCATATAATGTGATTTAGGGATCAATTTTCCCACAATCAATTTATTGATTAGATCAATTAGTCCTTGGTTTAATGAGTGATGTAATTCAGGGTAGTTGAGCCCTATGAACTTAATTACAACCACATAATGTGATTTGAGGCTCAAATTTCCCAAGTGAGTCCATGACAAAATCAAATACTCATTTAGTTTGATGAGGCACATAATTTGGAGAAATCAAGCCCTATGAACCTAATTGTGACCATATGATGTGAATTGGGGCTCAAATTTTCCTAAATAAGTCCCTAATTGAACTGATTATTCATTAGTTTAATGAGGGATTTAATTTATGAAAATTGAGTCTTGTGAATCTATTTGTAACCACATAATGTGTTTTTTGACTAAATTAACCTTATTTGAGTCCCTAATTGAACTAATTACTCATTTGGTTTAATGAGGGATGTAACTTGCGCCAATCAAGCCTCATGAACCTAACTATGACCACATAGTATGATTTTGGGCTCAAATTTTCCCAATTGACTCCTTGATTAAACTAATTACTCAATAGGTTTAATGAGGGATGCAATTTGGGCCAACCAATTCTCATGAATTTAATTAAAACTAAATACTCTGATTTGGGAATAAAATTTTCCCAACTGAGTCCCTAATTGATCTAATTACTAAATTAGTTCAATGAGGGACTTAATTTGGTCTAATTAAGCACCATGATCCTAATTAATACCATAAAATGTGATTTAGGGATCAATCTTTCATAATTGAGTCCCTGATATAACTAATTACTCGATTTGATGAATGATAACATTAGTTTTGGATAATTGAGTGTTGTGAACATAGTTACAAGCACATAATGTGATTTGGGGCTCACTTTTCCCTACTCGAGTCCTTGATTAGAGAAATTAGTCAGTTGGTTTAATTAGGGACCTAATTTGGGGCAATCAAGGCATGTAAACCTAATTGCAACTACATAATGGGATATGGGGATTAATTTTCCCCAAGTGAGTCCCTGATTAGAAAAAATACTCATTTAGTTCAATCGAGGATACAATTTTAGAAATTGAACACCATGAGCCTGATTGTGACCACATAATCTAACTTGGGACTTAGTCTACTTAACTTGAGTCCCTAATTAAATCAATACTCATTTGGTTCAAAAAGGGATGTAATTTTTGGAAATTGAGTCACATGAACATAATGTGATTAAGGGTTCTACTTGCCTCAATTGAGTACCGAATTGACCAATTACCCATTTGGATAAATGAAAGACATAATTTGGGATTATCACACCTTATAATCTTGATTATGACTAGATAATATGATTTGGGGCTCAATTTTACTCTATGATGTTAAATAACATCATGAAATGATGAAGTAATGACAAATATATGCAATTTATCTAATTATACATATAAAAAATTGGTCACACATAATCATGGCCCATTTTTATCAAGTTAACTCAAATAATGACATGACAAGTAAACTATGCCAAATATTTCTCAAATGTGCATGATTTCCCCCATTGTTCCTTCATCTATCACATCGCACCTAATTGGAGTATAATTTAATCATATTTAAACAGATGACAATATTAAATCATAGAAAAATGAAAAATGGAGCTAAAATATGACCAATTTATAGAAAATTAACTTTTGTCCTAATGGGGGCTTAATGTAGGCAAAACTTAATAAATAATGACATTAGATCACAATAAAATGATAAATGGTGCTATAAATTAATAAATTTGATTTAATCAAGTCACGTAAGTTAAATTTATTTTTTAAAACATCATATAAAGACACCAAATTTATACTTAAGATGCATTTAATTAGTGTATATGTGAATTCATGTTAGTATCCTCTCAACTCTCACTATCTTTGAAAGATGTGAGGCTTTTAAATTTTAATTTTGGCACACTAAGACTCCTATAAATGTTAGAAATCAATCTAAAAGGCAAAACAACCTACAAAATGACCACTAGTTTTATCAAAATATACACTAGGTGTAAAATTATACCCATAGAACTTTAAACTAAATATTGAAATTAAAAATGACTAAGTATTAATGAAATTATATTTTGAAAAACCATCTTCTAGATGGTAACTAATGTCACCAAATATTTCACCCTAGAAGAGGGTGTTCAATCCTCTTCCATATTTGGGCAACATGGGAACACTTCTAAGTATGTGGTTGTACCTATAGTAGAATTGAGCCTCTAGATTTAAGAGATAGCTCCCTGAATGTATCTTGAAATGCTCATACCTACTTAACTAGTTAATTATGGGGAAAAGAGTTATAAGTTACATGAAATGAACCTAATATAAGGGGGTGATACACCAAGATGTCTTCCATATGACCATCATACTTTTTGTAGACACCTGAAACTGGCCACTGATAACCTCCAACCAAACTTTTGACCAATTTCCACCCAAAATGCACAATTTGGCCTAAAAACACTAAAACATGCTAAATAATGTGAAAACAACATATTCAAGTGCTGATTTTGGCCAGGGTATCCCTAAATGGGGAAATATAATTTATGGGCTAGCTAACTTTGATCAGTTCATTTCAAGTCAAAAGGACAATTTTGCACTTGGGTGCTCTAGATTGCTCTTTCTTATCAAATCTTTTGCACAAGACACATGCCTTTTATATTTATTTTTAATAGTATCCTAAATGGGATAATGGTTCCAACACATCTAACATTGCCTTCCAATTCCAATCCAGTCAAATTTTAGACCAATAACAAGGTATTCTAATCAATTTGTGTAATTTGTGCACAAAGTGCTTAAACATGCTTAAGAGATAATTAACCCAAATCAAGGCATAATTAATAATTCCATGGAAACTTGTTGAAAAATTATTTTTGGAAATAAATATTGAAAATCTACATCATCAAGTGACCTCATGTCTTGGGAAGACATCTCTAGGCCATAAATGCCACAAATATCAAGATTCATGCCCTCCATGACTCATTAATGCCTTCCATGATGCCCTCCATGCCTATTAATTTACCTTTATTCCAATTTCATGATGAGGATAATTACAAAATTAATTCCAAAAATTCAATTAATCCTCAACCATACATCTCAATCTCAAGATAGACGGTTCAGGTTGATTCTAGACATTCTCAAAAATCTATAAATAGGAGGCCTTACTACATCATTTATAAGACTTGAGAATGCAAAGTTATAATTAATAATTGATTAAAAAGATTCAAGTAATTAGTTTTACCATTCCAAATTGATTCCAAGCAAAGCCAAGCTAAGCCAAGCCCCAAGCCAAAGGTGCCCAGGAGAGATGGAGGTAGCCAAGTTTCCATTAATGAGGACTTTATGAGCACAAACCAAGAAAGCCATTAATACAAAGGCATTTTGAGCATCCAAGGAAGGTGAAGGAATTATTGTGTTTTATTCTTTACTTTTTAATTGTGTTTGTCATTTTTTTTTGTTAGCTAAGCTCTCCCTAGTGTCTAGGCCTAGAGATGTTATGCTAGTTAATGTGTTTCTTTCATTTTATTTTCATTTTGAAACTAACACCATACTAACCATACTCTCTTGAGTCAAATTACTAGATCCAAACTTTCCTAAACTAAGAAACAAGGCACATAAACTAACTTCTAAGTCCTATGGATTCTAACATGAGTATTTAAATATGGAGGCGAGATGCATGATAGATATCCAAGGTAAGTGAACCATAGGCTGGTTTCAGACACTAAGGCTCATTATGCACTTAAAAGATAGGATCATACACTTGAAAACACTTCATATGACCTGTTAGAATAGGATATATCTCAAAAACATGAAAGGATAAGGGAAGAAAGGATAGAGAATTATCACTTTGCATCACCATACATAGAGTGGAATTTGATTATAAAGGCCAAAATGGTAGCTACTTATAACATTTGAGAGAGAAATGGGAAAGAGAAGTCCAAAGGTCACTTGAAAAAATTTCACACTAAGATGAGGAGTTACATGTATAGAATAATGAATTAGGAGATAAACCATTTAAGGTCTGATAGGACAAATGGCTCTCCAAACTATGCAATTCATGAAATATGGCGTAGGAGTTCTCATTTTGCACAAGAAAATTGTCTTCATCATTTACCCTTTTTTAAACATCCCAAAACTAAATATGGATATATATCATGATTCAATTGAGAGGGAGGGGTTGTATACATGCTTCTCCATGCATTCGCTGCATTTCTCATCATCTGGATTCCTCTAAAAGTGAGCCATCACTGCTTGCAGTCAAAGAAACTCCTTTTTTAGTCACACCTCACACTTGGCCTCAAAATTAGTTTTAGTTTTCCATGAAATGGGGTTGATGACACTTTAAAATAACCTCTATGGCCTTATATTGCTTAGGTACACCTTAAATAGGCTCCCACTTGAAGTTTTTAAACTTATCATCATCTTACTTTGCCAGTTTTGACTAGCTGAGATGAAGGCACCTATAGGAATAATTAGGAGATTTTATGAAGCTTTAAATAGTAATATTGAGCTATAATAAGTCTCAATATCTCTCCTAAAGTTTATTTCTCCTCTTGAAAGTCCTTAGAACCTGCACAATGCATAAAATAATCAAATAAAATAACTTTGTACCCTATTTATATAGATAGGGAATGCCTCAATTGGATGGAAAGGGCCTCTAGAGAGTCCTATATAGGCTCAAAGAATTTACCAATACATTATGGTTTGTTTTTATATCTTTCCATCTTCATTTCCTTCATCAGGTCTAGAACTAGGGTTTGTGAGGGTTTTGAGTCATTTCTACCCTTAAGGATTGTTTGTGAAGATTTAATGTTGGACAGAGAAACTAATACCACAAAATTTTTTTTCATGACCTTATCCAACTCATCCTATCTTATCTCCATGCGAGGTGTCAAAGGATATGTGAGCATCCCAAATTTCCCACTTGATCTCTTTTCTCCATTCTCTACAAGCTTGAATTGGTTCTAAGCTAAAAAATATCTTTCCTTGTGACTTCTCTACATTAAAAAAGCTTGGAAACATATGAAACGACCATATAAAAATTATATAATATATTTGAGTGCTTACCTGAGATTAGAAGTGACACTGACTCCCCATTTGGGCTCTAAGCTTAAACCCTGCCTAACAGGTCTATCTGTACCCTTGATGGTAAAGACCACTTTGCTGAGTTTATCCCTTATATGTAAGGTTTATCATGTTTTCCTAGGTTTTATTCAAATTTATACACCTCTTTGAAATTCTTGATCAAATCCTAGCTCCTCTGATCATATTTTCCCTCAAGACTTACAGGGTTTGTGAACTAGGAAAGTACCCTCTATCTTAGACAAAATAGAGGGTAATTACCCCATTTATTCAAAAAAAAGGATTATTTAAGGAGATTATCCAAGTAATAAAGACATTTTTCACCAATTTTCAGCCCTTTATATTATCATTAGACCTTCTAACTCTCTCAAAATCCTAGACAGACCATTGGGGAGGCAGACTATGTGCATGGTTTAGGATGTAAACTGTATAATGCATCATTAAAGTTATCTTTCTACTTCATATCCACCATGAGATTGTCATGAGGATTTTTTGACCATGATTAAGATGTTTCAATCTCAATTCATCACTCCAACCTCTCACATACTCTTCATACTCCTTGCTTAGTCAAGATTGAGCGCAATTTCTTGATTGTGTTTGCTTTAAGTTACCATACTTATAGGTTGATTTACATGTTTAAGTTTGAAATAAGTTTATAGAATTCATTAGAGTCATTTAGTGTCATTAAATATTGTTTTTTACCTATTTTTCTCAATCTCATGATATAATAACACTTAGACATCACTCCTCAGCCCATTGTTACCTACAATCAATTACAGTTGACTGTATTAGAACAAGTAGGAGTCTATGAGTGAGAACTCATTTGTAATATGTACCACGTCACCTTTGGATATTTTGAGCCATTTTAAATCATCATCCATAAACCAATGTTGGTGTTTCTATGCTTAAGTCCTCATTTTGGATGATGTAGAAAATTGTACCTAGTTGTAGGTGAATAGTTTTAGAATTGGGCACACCTGTAGGTGTAGATAGGCTCAAAACATTGCATATCAACCTATTATGATGATATTTTAGATCATAAATGATAATTTAAACTATTTATAATCATTAAATCATATAAAAATGTTTTAGTATTGCAACCTTGGGTGAAGATTCTAGTTGAGGCTCAAATTCTGTAGACCTCACTATCTGAGTTTAGTGCATAAAAGTGCAATTTTGGGCCTTCCAACAACCACATTCCATTAATCATATGACCTCCATATTTTTCATAGATCTTTTCCTATTTGGAGGCTATAAGGTATAGTCATAAAGATGCATCAAAGTCATTGGTAACCTTGTTGTATGATATCAACCAAATGGTAAAGTGCTCTATTTTTTTCTTTTAGGGAAAAGATCCCTAAACATAGTCTTTTCACCTAAAGACACAAATATATAGGTCTGCTTGACAATTTAGTACCTCAAACATATCTTCCATGACCTTAATAACACATTAGGACTTAAATAAGGTTTTAAACATGTTTAATCTCCTTCATACAATTTCTTCATATCTCTTGATATGACCTATAAGTGGACATTTTCAGATACAAATAGTAAATGTAGAATTATAGATAATGTGTAAGATATACATGCTTGTGATCAACTCTATGCCCTCTCAAGGCTTCAAAATTAAATATTATAATTCTAAAGGATTTTAATTAACTAATAAGGCTCCCATTCCAGCATGATGTCATCTTTAGATACCTTTAGGTGCACTGTGAGTTACATACAGATAGTGAACATGAAATAATCAATATACTCAAGGGATATGCTTTCATAACCAATTAATATAACCTCATGGTGTTAAAATGAAACATAAATATTTTAAAAATCTTTAAAATATATCCCAAACCTCCTTTTATTGTATTCCCTTCCTGCAGGCCTCTGTAGATGCATCTCTATGATGACTATGTGTAAATGTTGCACATGACTGCAATAAAACCTTCTTTATTATGCAATTTGGGGAAGGCTCAGTTAATTTTTCATGTTTAAATGAGAGTATAAACCTATTAAAACTCTTCATGACTCTATGAACATGTTAAATACCCAAAAATAGTTCACTCAGTTGACTATATATGACAATCATGGGACAAATTGATTGTATGTCTCTAAATTATTGCAATTCCATGAAGATTGATTTGGAGAATGAGATTGAAATGTTAGAGGACCAATAGGAAATTATAAAAATTATAATAAACTTATCACCACCCTAAAAAGTCACTACCAAATCATGAAGATTCTGTAGATAGTGGAAACCTATCTATCATCCCAAATGAGACCAATCTATAAACCTGAGATGATTTGCCTATAAAATCACTTTAAAACATAAACCAAGTATGGGTAACATGAGGTGAATATTTCCATGTCATATGTAGTTAACTATAGTGGCTATATTGTACAAAATCATCTAAACAAGAGCAAAACCTATAGGGTATGGGAATAGTGAATAGAAAAATATAGTCAACTTGTTAGAGATAATTAATAAAGAATATTTGATAAATAATTAAAATATTGTAATTAAAATTAATATATATGAGTTTAATATCACCCCCCAAAGGCATTTGGTCTGAAACTTCTCCAAATGGCCATACCAAGCATAAATATATTGACTGGTTCTATGTGTCTAAAAGGGCAAAGAAAGAGCATAATGGTTTTAAACCTTTTTCAAGACTTAAAAATCATGTCAAGTGCTTATATGAGTTTAAGGAAGATTAATATATGTTAAATTACCTTCTCCCATCTATCACTCTCTCTCATGGGCCATACAAGTGCCAAACTCTTCCTTCTTCAGTTGATTTCTTGATTTTCAAGTAGACAACATGCAAGTTTTAGATGAGACTAACAGTATTGATAGGGAATCTAAAATATTGAATTTTGGGAATAAAAATAGGACACTTGGACACCTTAAAAATTGTGCCACTTTCATATATGACCCAAAAATGACCCCTAAAGGACTCAAAATGACATAAGACTTTAATTAGACCACGATCCAAGCTAAAATAATATGATATAAAATTAAATACACCATATAACATCACATTAGACCCATATATACTTTTTTATTATAGGGGGGTTGACCCATTTTGACTTGTGGTAAAAATGGTCAACATTATTGGCGATTTCTCAAGGGTGGTATGCTTGCTATGACAAGACTAGTTGCCTAATCCTATCCATTTAGATATGGAGTCACATGTATAATATATTGACACACCATTACCTTTGAAAACAAACCAAACAATATAAAACTAACAATAACAAGACACAAAACACTAAACACACATGTGCCTCATGAGTACTTATGAAACACACACAAAACAACCAAACTAACTAACTCAAACACTAACTAACTTGAAATGAACACTTCCACCAAGATCAAAGGGAAAGTTTGAAACCTATATTGATTTATGGCATTGAGTAATGAATGAGGCATGTATCATTTTTATCCTTGGTGTTGATGCCTCCATCTTCTTCATGGTGTTTGACAACTTCATTAGCATGGTATTTAATGAGAACCAAGTAGCTCCAAATAAACAAGCTATGGAAATGAACTCTTATTGCATCCGAACAACCTCTAATTTCTCATATGGTTCCTTATTTGTGACATCTAATGGTGTTTTAACAAGGCATACCTTCTTATTTTCCATGATTCTCTCAATGAGGTTGGTTTTTTTCTTAGTTGTAAGTTCTTCAAGCTCATCAAGCAGCTTTGCATATTCTACCCAATCTTAGTCATTATCCTCCATGGAAGACTCTTTTACCACCTTGTCATATACTTGAACCTCAACTTGGCAAAGATCTTCAAGCTCTTGAAAGAGCTTCATTTGGATTTGCCAATCATCTTTGTCCTCCTTGTCATCTAGAACCACTACTTCCTCAATCTTCTCTTCTTGACATATGAGGTCATCAAGCTGGTGTTCTTCATGTTCCAATGCATATGAGGGTGATTAAAAATCAGATAAGGGTATTGAGTCATCTCCAAGAATTATCTTTAACCTTGGTTTCATGAGACTCCTTTAGGAATGCAACTTCTTGAAGAGTGACTTAACCTTTAACCTTGATAGTACACTCCATATCATGCTTGAGATGGTCATCTTCAACCTCATGATTAGACATGGAGTCTTTTTTAAATAGCTATCTCTTCAAGTATTGGCCAAATTACTCATGGATAGCTATAAAATAGTCTTTAATATGTTTATCGTCACTCAAGAAGGTATGATTACCTTTTTGTTTACCAAGGGGAGTCGCTATGGTGATTTCTTCCTCACAGTCACTCATGACATCTTCTTGGTCAGCCATGGCTTGGATTTTATCCTCCTCCTCTTCACTTGTTTCCCTCAAGATGAGCTCTTCCTCAAGAAAGGGTGAGTTGGAAGGTTGATGGATAGGCTCATGTGAAGGAGATGGAATATGAAGAGTAGTGAAAGGTTTATGGATTGGAGATGGAGTGTTAGGGGTAGGAGAGGGGTTGTGAGTGGATTTAGGAAAGAGAAAATAACTAGTAAGATAATAGGGAAGTGACTTATTAGGATTATTATAAGGACACACATCTACATAATAAGGAGTTGCATCTTGCCAATAGCTTTCTTGAAATTTTTGAACAATAGCATGGTCATTTTTGAGCTCTTTATCCTCCCACATACTCAACCTATATATTAAGCATTGAATGCACTTATTTGCCAAGTCTATTTGTTCTTTGGTCTCCCATTAAATTTCATATTCAACCATCTCCCATACACTCATCCATCTTTGGACAAAACTTCTTAACCAATCTATGAGATGATTAGGAAGCACATCAAACTCATCATACCCTGTTCCCATCTTGTCTTCACTATCTATCAACTCTGGTATGGATTCCAAGAAGGATTGGACATGAGGTGGGGTTTATGGATGAGGAGGAGAGTAATAATGGAGATCAAGACCAACCTCAGCTTGTTGCATTATATCTTACAAGAATACACATCTTGCCTTGTAATATCTTTGTGTACAATCCATGGAATCATCTGATTCCTCATGACAATACTCATAAGGATCCTCTTGGGGTTAATAGAGATCATAGTATGAATGATAGGGATCATATTGGAACTAATAGGGAGATATTTATTGATAGGTTTCTTGGTATCCTTCCTCATAGAGTTGTATAATTACATGATGTTTGTACGGAGGGAAAATGGAGGACTATAAGGTTGATAGGGAGGTTCATGATAGGAATATTCACCATAGCTATTTATATCAACCTCATATGTTAGATGGAATAAAAAATCTAACCAAAATATTCAATGAGATATACCTAGGTTGCTTACAACCAAAAGTTATCATTTAGATTTACCATTGGTGCTAAATTGCCCTTGCTTTTAAAAGTTGATTAGAGGAAAGACACACCAACAATATTTCCATTCTCTTGGACCTTGTTCCCACCAGGCAAGCTATATCTATTGTCACTAAATATTTCAACTTATAAGAGGGTGTTTAAGCCTCTTCTATATTTTTTCAACATGGGAAAACTTCAAGGTATGTGGGTGTACCTATAGTGGAAGTGAGCCTCTAGATTTAAGGGCTAGCTCCCTGAATGTATTTTGAAATGCTCACACCTAATTAACTAGTTGCTTATGGGGAAAAGAGTTATAATTTGAATGAAATGAACCTAATATTAGGGGATAATATAACAGTATGTCTTCAATATGACCATCATACTTTCTTGCACTCAGAAACAAGGCACACAAACTAAATTCTAAGTCCTATGGATTCTAACATGATCATTTCCATATGAAGGTGAGACAAATTAGAGCTATCAAAGGTAAGTGAATCATATGCTAGTTTCAAACACTAAGGATCATTTTAAACTTAAAAGATACGCTCATACACTTGACAACACTTCATATGACCTATTATAATAGGAACTCTTGTACAAACATGAAATGATAAGGAAAGAAAGGATAACGAATTATCACTTTGCATCACCATACATCACTTACACACTCATAAAATTATTAAATAACTCAAAATATGATTTGCATTAATGTTCAAAGGTAAAATATGACATCATTCCAGCAGGGCTTCACCATACATGGAGTGGAATTTGATTATAAAGGAAAAATGGTAGTTACTTGTAGCATTTGAGAGAGAAGTGGGAAAAGAGAAGTCCAAAGGTCACTTGAACACTTATCATGCTGAGAGGAGGAGTTACATGTGCATAATAATTAATTAGGATACCGACCATGAAAGGTCTAATAGGACAAATGGCTCTCTAAATTATGTAACTCATGAAATGTGGTGTAGGAGTTCTCATTTTGCACAAGAAAATTATCTTCATCATTCACCCTGCACACTTGGCCTCAAAATTAGTTTCATTTTTACATGAAAATAAATGAAATGGAGTGGATGAAACTTTAAAATACCCTTCATGGCCTTATATTTCTCAATTACACCTTAAATAGTCTCCCACTTAAAGTTGTCACACTTCTCATCATCTTGTTCACTTTGCCAATTTGGATTGGCTAATACAAAGGCACCTATAAGAAAACTTAGGATATTTAAAAAAGCATGAAATGGTAATAGTGAGATATAATAAGTCTCAATTTCTCTCCTAAAGTTGATTTCTCCTCTTTAAAGTCCTTAGAACCTATATAATGCAAAAAATAGTCAAAGAAAACAACTATATACCCTGTTCATACATATAGAGAATGCTTCAATTAGATGGAGAGTGTATTTTGAGATTCTTGTATAGGAACAAATAATTTACCAAGCCATTATAGTCTATTTGGATAGCTTTCCATCTTCATTTCCTTCATCAAGTCTAGAACTGAGGTTTGTGAGGGTTTGGAGTCATTTCCACCCTTAAGGATTGTTCGTGAAGATTTGACATTGGATAGAGAAAATAATGCCATAAAATGTTTGTAAATGTCCTTATCCAACTCATCCTATACCCTTGAGTCTCCATGCAAGGTGTTAAAGGATAAGTGAGCATCCCAAATTCCCCACTAGATATCTTTTCTCCATTCCCCATAGGCTTGAATTGGTTCTAAACTAAAAGTAGCTTTCCTTGTGACTTATATATATTATAAAAGCTTATAAAAATATTAATTAAGCATATAAACATGTTATAATCCATTTTAGTGCTTACCTAAGGTTATAAGTGACACTAACTTCCCATTTAGGCTCTAGGATTAAACCCTACCTAACAAGGTTGTCTGTATCCTTGATGGTCTAGACTAATTTTTTGAGGTTCTCCCTTATGTGAAAGGTTTATCATGTTTTACTAGGTTTTATTAAACTTTTAAAACACCTTTATAATGCTTGATCATCTCCTATCTCCTCTGATCATCTTTCCATCAAGACTTGCAGGGTTTGTGCTCTAGGGAAGTACCTTCTATTTGAGACAAAATAGAGGGTAATTATCCTATTTATTAAATAAAATTGATTATTATATGATCTTATAAAAGTTATATATACATTATTTAGTAATTTTCATCCCTTTTTATTATCATTATACCCTCTAACTCTCTCAAAATCCCATATAGACCCCTAGAGAGGCAAACTATGTGCAGGGTTTAGGATGTAGATTATATAATGCATCATTAGAGTGATGTTTCTAATTAATATCCACCATGAGAGTGTCATGAGTATATTTTTAACATGATGAGTATGTTAAAATCTCCATTCATCACTCCAACCTCTCACATACTCTTCATACTCCTTATTTAGTCAAGACTGATTACAATTTCCTAACTATATTTGCTTCAAGGTACCATACCTATATGTTGATTTGCATGTTTAAGCTTGAGATAATGTTTATAGACTTATTTATATTCCCTTAGGGTCATTATATATATATTTTTACCTATTTTTCTCATTCTCATGCTATACTAACACTCAAACATCACTTTTCAACCCACAGTTACATGTAATCAAATATAGTTGACTGTATTGGAACAAGTAGGAGTCTTTGAATGAGAAATCATTTGAAATATGTGCCACATCACCTTTGGATCCTTTTATTCATTAAGAATAATCCTTCATAAGCTAATGTTATTGTTTTTATGCTTAAGTCCTCATTTTGGATGATGTAGAAGATTGTACCTAGGTATAGGTGAATAGTTTTAGAATTAGGCACACCTGAAGGTGTAGATAGGATTAAAAAATTACATATAATCCTATTTTGATGATAATTTAGATCAAAAATTATCCTTTAAAATATTTATAATCATTAAATCATGGAAAGATGGTTTGGTATTACAACCTTAGGTGAAGAGTCTAGTTGAGGCTCAAATTCTGTAGACCTTATTGTCTAAGTTTAGTGTATAAAAGTGCAACTTTGGGCCTTCCAACAACAACCTTACATTAATCATCTACCCTCCATATTTTTCATATATATTATCCTATGTGGAGGATACAATGCATATTCTTCAAGATGCATCAAAGTAATTGGTAACCTTGTTGTATGCTATCAACCAAATGGTGAAGTGTTCTATACTTTTCTTTTAGGGAAAAGATCCCTACACATTTTATTTTCACCTAAAAACACAAATCTATAGGTCTAATTTCCAATTTATTACCTAAAACATATCTACCATGACCTCCATAACACACTAGGACTTCAAGAAGGTTTTCAACATGTTCAATCTCCTTTGTACAATTTCTTCATATCTCTGTGGTATGACCTATAGGTGGACATTTTTAGATACTAGCAGTAAATGTAGAATTATAGGTAGTGTGCAATATATTCATTCTTGTGATAAAATTTATGCCCTCTCAAAGTTTCCAAATTCACTCTTAGCATTAAAAGGATTTGAAACAACTACTAAGGCTCCCATTCCATCATGACATCATCTTGAGATACCTGTAGGTGTACTGTGAGTTACATATAGTCAATGAGCATGAAATAGTCAATATACTCAAGGGATATGCCTTTGATAACCAATTTATATCCCATAATAGTGATAAAATTAAACATCAATATTTTTCAAATCTTTAAACACGCTCCCACACCTATTTTAATGTATTCCCTTCTTGTAGACATCTGTAGATGCATCTATATGGTGACTATGTGTAAATATTACATGTGACTGCAATATAACCTCATTTATTATGAAATTTTGGAAAGGATAATGTAATTTTTCATGTTTTAATGAGAGGATCAACCTCTTAAAACTCTTTATGACTCTATGAATGTGATAGTTCACTCAGTTGACTGTACATGATAGTCATGGGGAAAATTAACTATGTGTCTCTAAATGATTATAATTTCATCAAGATTGCTTTGGAGAATGGAATTTAAAGGTGATAGGACAAAGAGGACATTTTAAACATTATAATTAACTTATCACCACCCTCTAAAGGCTCTACCAAAGCATGAAGATTCTATAGATAGTGGAAAGATGTCTATCATCCTAAATGAGACCAATCTACAAACCTAAGATGATTTGACTATAAAAACAGTTTAAAACATAAAAAAAAGAATGGGTAACATGAGGTGAATATTTTCATGTCATCTAGAGTCAATTACATTAATTTAATTTTATGGAATCATCCAAACAAGAGCAAAACCTATAGGGTATGGAAAATAGTGAGTAGAAAAATATAGTCAACTTGTTAGAGATGATTCATAAAACATAGTTGACCAATACTTGAAAAATTGTTATTAAAATTAATATATTTGAGTGTGATATCACCCCCCAAAGGCATTTGGTCTAAAACTTCTCCAACTGGCTGTACCAAGCATAATATTGTTGACTACTTCTGTGTGTCTAGAAGGGCAAAGAAGGAGCATAATAGTTTTGGACATTTTTTAGCACTTAAAAATCATGTAAATAATTTATATTAGTATTATGAATATTAAGATATAGTACATGACCTTCTCCCACATGTTACTCTCACTCATGGGTGTACATGTTCCAAACTCTTCCTTCTTCAGGTGATTTCTTAATTTTTAGTTAGAGAACCTACAAGTTTCAGATGGGACTGACATCCTTGATAGGTAATATGAAATTTTGGACATTAGGAAGAAAATTAGGACACTTGGAAACCTTTAAAACCATTCCACTTTTATATATGACCCCAAAATGACCCCTAAGGGACTCAAAATGACATAAGACTTTAATTAGACCATGAACCAGGCTAAATTCATATGATATGACATTAGATACACCCTATAACATCACATTATACCCATATATAATTTTTGACTATAGGGGGGTTGAACCATTTTGAATTGTGGTAAAAATAGTCAATAATAACTCCTACAACACTAAAACCAATTCTAGAAGATGTAGAGTGGCCCTCATTTCTTATATTTAGTAAAATAAATTTAAAGTATAAGAATATAAAATTTAATATAAAGGTAAATGTAAAATTCTAAATGTAAATGTAAAACTAAAAAAAAATTATTCTAAATATAAATTTATTTCAAATTCAGATATCCAAACCTATTCAAAATAACAGATATATGTTTCTCTTGAAAATAGATATATGTTTTGGTTTCCATGCACTCATCTAAAAACATTTTTTTGTGTTGCCACTTTTTGGCACATAAAATTCTTGCACTCACCCACATGTTTCAAGAGTGAATAAAACTGTGAAACATCTAAACTTAAGTTGGATTCCCCGTTATCCCCTGTAAAAGCCAAAAATATTCATAAAGTCACTAAGCTTAAAAGCCTACCATTTTTTTGGACATAGTCACCATCCTCAATAGGTGGAGAGGGGATATGATATTATTACATGTAGCTAATTTGAATTCAAAAATCACTAGACTATTAGTAGAGCTTAGGTCTTTTATCTCATGATGAGATTGTGATGGATAAGAAATGGTAACTTGGATATGAAAACTAGAAATCACCACCTGGTTAGGGACACTTGTAAATTTTTTATAAAATGAGAGTATTATGTTTGCAAGAAGTTAAAATATCTAGATTTTTACTACACTTCACCACCAAATCTATTTGGTTTGGAGTTGTTTTGTATATGTGAAGTCATGGAATTAGACATGGGGGAGTGGTGATATTTCCTATTTTTTATCACCACACATCATCAATTACGGGTCATACCCCACACATTGGTTAGTGTGGACTATTTTTAATTTTGGTGGCTACTCCCTAGTTATTTCCAACATTTATGTTTTGAATCATGATATTAAAATGGTGATGTTTTTACGATGGATTCCTTACATACTTCTCAATTCAAACTAGATCCTTTATAATATTTATAATATGATTGAGTCTAGGGAGGACAAAGAGAGGTGTTAGTGTATTTAATTACTCATACACTATTGTATGGTTTTTAAGATGAAATTATAATATTAATTGTAATATAGCTCATGGATAATCACTAATTGGTGCACATTTGTCCACATATTAGTATTTGAGAACAGTATCAATTAAGTTATGGAATTGTCAGACTGTTAGGAATAAGTGATTTAAAATAATAATAATCATGCAATAACATGCAACATGGAATTCATTCCTAAAAATCATGGCAACGGAGACATATGAAAGAAAATTTAGATCTAAGCAAATACACACATAACATCAATATAACATGGTTCACCCAATATGGGATACATCCACCAAGAAGCTCTCTATAATATTATAAAAGGGAGTACAAGATAACTCTCAATAAAAAACCTCTCATAGAGATAACTTTATCTAACTTGAATTCACACCAAAATTCCCAAGATGCTAAGCTGCACCTCAAAACTCGATCACACCAATGGAAGAGAGAATACAGAGCTCAAAAATGAGATGCAAAACACAATAAATAATGTGTTACCCATTACCCCTATTTATAATTTTCAAAAAAACCTTTTAAAATGCACCATAACCATAGAGATAACCATATCCCCACAAAATAAGGCAAAAAATAAGGAAGGTTACAACCACATAATCCCCTGATTCTCTCAACACCTTAGATCACACCCACTTATCCACAAAATGTGCCACAAATGGGGGAAGTGGTTGACACACTAAAAAATGCATCCCACCATTCATGAAAGTAAATATTTCATGTTAAAATTGTCCCAGTAATTTTATTTTTACCTTAGGAGTGAAACAATCTCCACATTTAACAATCTCCCACTTGGAGTTTGTTTCTCCTTGAACAAAATCTAACACTCTTCCATGATCTTCACAAAGAACAACCAAAGATAAACATAACATCAAATTCTCCAATGTGACTACCTTGGTCATCATATCCAAAAGATTCTAGCTCATATGTATCTTTTCTAGTTTCACCATGTTTTCTTCAAAAACTATCTTGATTAAATGATACTACATTTGTCTGTGCTTTGTCCTCAAGTGGAAAGTAGAGTTTTGGTTAAATGTATAACACTTTGAATATCAATATTTAATACCCTAACTTCCTACTTATTCACAACTCATTAAGTAACTATTGTAACCAAATAATCTCCTTACTAGCCTCTGTAGCAGCAACATACTCAACCTTTGTGGTTGATAAATCCACAACCTTCTGTATCTGAGAAATCTAACTAACCATTGTATCTTCTATAGTAAATACATAAAATATCATAATCCTCCTACTACCAACATACCCAACCATATCCAAGTCCACATAACCATGTAAAGTGGTGTCCAATCCACCAAAACACAATGTTGTATAAATAGTTACTCTCAAATATCGAAGAATCCACTTCACTGCTTGCCAATGCTTATAACTTGGATTACTCATGTACCTAATTACTACTCCCAATACATGGGAAATATTTGGCCTAGTACAAACCATAGCATATATCAGGCTACCAACCACTGATGAGTAAGGTACCTTGGATGTCTTTTTCTTTACTTCTTCTATCTTGGGACACTGCTCCTTTGATAATCTGAAATGACCTGCCAAAGGAGTCCTAACTGACTTAGCATCATGTATACTAAACCTCTCCAAAAATTTCTTCACATAATCTTCCTTGGATAAGATGAAATTCCTCTCCTTCTTGTCTTGAGTTATCCTCATACCAAGGATTTGCTTTAGTGCACCCAAATCCTTCATAGAAAAGGAAGCACCAAGATGCTTTTTGAGTACTTCAATTTGTTGCATGTTTTTTCCTATAACCAACATGTCATATACATACAAGCATAGGATCATATAATTACAATCCTCAAATCTCTTGACATACACAAAATGACACCTAGAGTAACCCTGTTCCAACATAAAACTATCAAACTTATTATACCATTGTTGTGGAGCTTGTTTCAAGCCATATCAGCTCTTATTTAGTCTACATACCAATTTCTCCTTTCATTTGATCTCATAACCCTATGGATACTCAATATATAATTCCTCCTCCAAATCATCATGAAGGAACACAATCTTCACATCTTATTTTTCTAAGTGAAAATCTTATACTGAAACTATACCAAGCATAGTTCTAATAGAAATCATCTTAACAATAAGAGAAAAAATCTCATCAAAATCAATACCTTTTTTCTATGCAATCCCCTTGACCACCAACCAGGCCTTGTACCTTTTATTTCCTTCATCTTCTTCTTTGATTTTGTATACCCACTTGTTCTGCAATGCTCTCTTGCCCTTGGGTAGCTCCAATAAATCCCTCGTCTAGTTCTCCATTAGAGAACTAAGTTCCTCTTCCATGTCTTGATCCCACTTCTTCCTATCATTTTCCTACATTACTTCCTCAAAACATTCTAGTTCTCCATTGTCAGTAAGTAATAAATAACTCAAAGATGGAGGAAAATGCTCAGGAGATCTTCTTACCCTAAAATACCTTCTTACTATAGGATTTTTGGGTTCTTGTGTAATAGGTTCTTGAATTATCTCCTTCAATACCTTACCATTTGTAATATCATCCAACACTGTGTACTCTTTTTGTTCCTATTCTTGCAACTAATACTTATACATGAATTTTTATTTAAAGACAACATCCCTAGACTTGAATATTTTCTTGTCTCTAAGACTTCAAACCCATAAACCAAAATCATCCTCACCATAACCAATAAAGGTGCATCTCTCAGACTTAGCCTCTAACTTGGTCCTTTATTTCTTGGCAACATGAACAAATGCCTCACATCCAAAGACCCTAAGAAAAGAATAATTAACTTTATTACCAAACTAAACTTCCTCAGGTATGCCTCCATCGAAAGGCATTGAAGGCCCTCTGTTAATTAGATATACCACTGTGTTAACTGCTTCCACCCAAAACATTAGGGACAACTTTACATGTAACCTCATGCTCCTAACACACTCTATGATCGTCATGTTCATCCTTTCTAACACTCCATTCTCCTGTGGCATCCCTGAAACTATCTTTTGCCTACAAATTCCATTCTATGAACAATAATCATCAAATGCTTTACTAAAATACTCACCTCCATTGTCTGACCTAAGAGATTTGAACTTGAGATCTATTTCATTCTCAACCAAAGATTTTCATCTCTTGAATGTTTCAAACACATCATATTTCATCTTAATGCAATAAACCCAAACTTTCCTAGTTGCATAATTAATAAATGTAACATAATAATTAGAACCACCAATAAAAGATACCTGAGCTAGTTCTCATACATCTAAGTGAACCAAATCCAAATTATTCTCCTTAATCATAGGTATAACCCTCAAGAACTTAACTTACTTCTACTTTCTATACACACAATCATCACAAAAGTCCAAATCAACTTGTTTCAATCTAGGCAACTTGTTTTTCAAGATCTCCATGACCTTTTAGCTCATATGATCGAGCCTGTAATACCACATAGTTGTATATCCATCTGTAGCAACAAAATTATAGTGATCAACACTACTAGTCAAGCAAAAAGTGACAATTTTATTACCTCTCACAACCATAAGATCAACCTTGGTAACTTTCCAAGAGTCTATTGCAAAAATCACTGAACAACCCTAACTATCTAACTACCCTACTAATATTAAATTTTACTTTAATTATGGTACATGTATGACATATTTTAGTAGCCAGGTGTTTCCATTCTATAAATTCACTTGAACACAACCTTTCCATACTATATTACATGGTTCATCATCACCAAGATAAACATGCCCAAAATTTCCTTGAACATAATCAGTAAAATGATGCTTATGTGGGGTGGCATGAAAAGAAGCCCCTAAATATAATACCCAAGATTGAGAAACATTATCCAAGGAAAAAATTAAATCATCCTAACTAACAGTACCTATTGTCATATTTAATTCCTTGGTCTCCTCATGTTTGGTCATCTTATCTTGAAGTTCCCAACATTCCTTCTTTGTGTATCCACTTTTTTCACAGTGCCAACACACTATCTTGGCTCTAGATTTAGATCTTCCCCAACCCTTTAAGCTTCCATGGTTTCCTTTGATTTTATCCTTTTGTCTCCACCATTAAATCATTCCCTAAAGATGATTCCCTGATGCTCTTCCTTCGCATTTCCTTGCTAAGAGTCACACCTATAACATCTTCAAACTTTAAACTTCCCTTAGCAGGGATGACATTACTCACAGCCATAACCAGGCTATCCTAACTATCAAGGAAGGAGCACAAAATCAATAAAGCCTTAACTTCATCTTTAAATTTAATACCAATAAAATTTAGTATACTTACAACTATATTAAAGTCATTAAATGATCAATTATAGAACCATTTTCAGACATTTTCATATTAAATAACCTTTTCATAAAAAATATTTTATTAGAGGAAGAGGTTTTTTCATATAAATCCCCTAATTTCTTCATCAAACCACATGTGGCCATCTCTTCTAAAATATTGAAGGTAATCAAATATGTAAAGCACAACTGTATAGCTCCTAGTGCTTTCCTATCAAGCAAATTTCAATCTACTTGATCCATACCTAAAGGTTGGCCTAATTTCCCCATCAAAGGGTGATGAAGATCCTTATAAAATAAGTAATGTTCCATCGACATCTTCCACAATCTTAAATTCTACCCATTGAATTTTCCAATTCTAGATCTGCCATTATCTACCACAACTCCCACTCAAGCTAATATCTTTCTCTACGATTCACCACTTTAGCAAAACTATTAAAGCTAGCTTTGATACTAGTTATTAGGAATAAGTGATTTAAAATATTAATAATCATGCAATAACATGCAATACATAATTCATTCCTCAAATTCACAGCAATAAAGACATATGAAAGAAAATTTATATCTAAGTTAATACACACATAACATCAAAATAACGTGGTTCACCCAATATGGGCTACGTCCACCAAGAATCTCTCTATAATATTATAACAAGAGTACAAGATAAATCTTAACAAGAAACCTCTCACAAAGATAACTTTCTCCAACCCAAATTCATATCAAAATTCCCAAGATGCTAAGCTACACCTGAAAACTCGATCACACTGACTGAAGAGAGAATATAGAGCTCAAAAATGAGATGAAAAACACAATAAATAATGTGTTATGCCTCACTCCTATTTATACTTTTCAAAAAACCCTTAAAAAAGTACCATAACCATAGAGATAACCATATCCCCACAAAATATGGCAAAAAATAAGGGAGGTTACAACCACATAATCTCCTGATTCTCTCAACACCTTAGATCACACCCACTTCTCCACAAAATGTGCCATAAATGGGGGAAGTAAAAATATGTCCCACCATTTATGAAAGTAAATATTTCATTTTAAAATTGTGCTGCTAATTTTATTTTTACCTTAGAAGTGAAATGGGCTCCACATTTAACACAAACGCATGTTATTAATAGTAAAGTCTTATCTTTAAGAAGACTTATTCTTTAAGTTAACTACTCTCCAAACCCTATCCCTAACCTATTTCTTATCTATATAAGAGCAGTGGATGAGATAATTAATGTAGAAGAGAGTTATTTTTATATTGTAATTTTAAACAAGAACCTTTTAATTTAAAGTGGTAATCATACTACATGTGATAAATATGTATATTGATTTTATTTAAAGATTACATTGATTTATAGTATTTCATGTATTATGGATGTATGTCTTATGGTAGATAGAATGATTCTATAATGTATCCAACCACTTTAATATGGTATCCGAGCTATAAAATCATCACCTCTTGCAATGTATTTTTATGGAGCACACACATCTTTTGATTCCAGGTCTACAATAGGTCTAATTTTTTAGATCAATAATTATATTTTTTCTACAGGTTGCGTTTCAAGACTAGATTTTATTTCCTATTGCAAATACCCAATCTTATGTTCTAACTTATCCCTTGTGGGATATTTTTTGATAAAAAATGGTGATGTAATGGGGTATAAAGGGTTTGGAAAAATTAAAACTTATCTATTTGATCTAAAAATTTATTAGACAATAGTTCTTAGTCTATAACAAACTATTATTTTGCGTCAAGTGTTGATTCAATGTCTATATGATAGTTTTGGGTTACCTTGATAATAGTTCAATAATAAAAATATTCTATTTGACCCAAAATTTACCAAAAGGTATATCTTTACCTCTGAAGAAAACTTTCCTTCTTTTTCAAGTACATACTCAATGAACATACAACATTTTTAGTGCATCATAATTTGTGCTAAAATAAAAAGATTGTAGGTTGAGCTGATTTAACACTTTTCTCTTCTTCTGATATTTATGGATCACTACCATTTTTAAGATATTATAAATTAGTTGGACACATATTATTTAATAGTTATCAAATTTACTTGATATGTGATGTGTGGGGTATTTACCTAATACTCAAGCCATCAAACAATAATATATACATATTTTATCTTACACATACTTCATTGTATATAGGAAGTGCATAATTTTTTATTTTTTCCAGTAAAATATTTTTTGACTATTTGATTCTATGGTGCATCAATATGTGGTTAGTCCTGAGAAGTTACTTTCTATGTACAAAAGAGATGAGATAACATGGCTATGAGAATGGTGGAAACCTCTATAATTAGTGCCCTTTGTAACATGTTCACTATTTATGCCTAGAATTAGTATATCAAAGAGCTTACATATTAAACACATCTAGCCTAGTAATTAAAAAAAAATCTTAGGTATACTTGGAAGTTATGTACACTATTTCCATATTTATGTTGAGATCTCTTTTTGATTGCACAACGCACCTTAATTTCATATAAATAATGGTATTTATTATTTTATATTCTAAAGTCCGGCCTCACTTTCAGTTGTAATCCATTTGGTCTTTGCTTGTTCGATTATTTTTTAGGCAGAAAATGTTATTTAGTGAAAAAACAAGCTTTAAAAGCCTTTTCATTTCATAGACCAAGTGAAAGTGATAAATGTCATTTATAACACTTAATCTAAAAAGTGAATTTGAATGGATTTTTCAGTTCCCTTTGTTAATTGGGTTCTAAATCTTGATTAGGTCTACAAGGGAGTTTAATTGGTTTTAATGAAAATTAAAAAAAATTATTTGATTAAGTCAAAGGGACCAATTAAATCCCTTCCATTTCTAGTCATGATTTTATCTCAACTGGATCTAAGGGACTGCCTCTACCCCTTCCCAGTGCTAGTCAGGTCTTCTGATGTGACTTGATCTATTGATAATGAAAAATGTTATGTCAACGAATCAACCCTTTTTCCTATTATGAAAGTTAAGGTGGAATCATACCAGTCTAATAATAAGAGTCTAAGGAATAAAATTAATTCCAAAGATGTGTATAAGGGTTTTTTAAAATGATTTAGGAAAAAATAGCAAGTCAAATATTGAAAAATGTTCAATTAATATTCAAAAATCAAATATCACTTGAATATCAAATAAAGGAATCAAATTATAGTTATATAATCTAACCTATCCAATAGAGAAAGCCTATAAACTAGACAGTCTCTTGAAGGAAATATCTTTGATCCTTTGTAATTTTGTTTTAATCAATTACTTATAACTCTTTGATATCTCTTTTTGACTTAAAATAAACATAAAGAAAAGAAACTAAAAAACTAAAACATAAATAAAATAAATGAAAATGAATACCAAATAACGAGATAGAGATAAAAACAAACATAATTAAATAATTCAACAAACTACTTATCAAGAAATAGCTAAACTCTAAACCAAAATGAATTAAAGTAACAACCTGAATGAGACAAGAAATAAACAAAGTAACTTAATCTAATTTAATTCTAATAGATAGAAGATCTAGGCATGAAAATAAATATTAATTTAATAACATAGAAATATATCTAAAAATATAGAATCTATCTAATGTAACTATATTATCACTAATTTATCACCTAATTATGTTATTCAAATCAAACTAAATAATTGAATCAAACTCTTAATCTAAAACTAAATCAAACAAATGTATAACTAAAAAAAGATCATTAAAACATTTAAAAAATTATGAAATCTAAAATTAAATAAAAATGTAAATCATACAATAAATTAATGAAAAATAATACATGAAAATGAAATAAACAAAGTAATTAAAGAAAACTATGTACAAAGAAGCAATAAATGAAAATGATTTTAAGAGTATATTCTAATCTAAGAAGGAAATCAAAACAAACAAAGTTAAATATAATTAATAAGAATAAAAAAAATGCGAATCTAAAAATAGAGTCATCTTAGCCGAAATTTTGAAGAAATTTTATTTAAGAAATAAACTTTCAGTATAAATAGTCTTCAAAAAGACAATTATTTACAATTGAGAGATAAAAACATGTCGCACAAACCAAGGTATTCATTATTATTCAGGTCAAGTACATAAGATTATGCTTATATGAGTGCACACCTATAATAATAAAAAGATATTGGGCTTGAAAGACTTTAGATAATTAGATTATAAACCAAACAAGATACCTAGATATACCTATGCTAAACAAGCGGGTTACTTCACTGTTAAAGAATATATATTGTCTGATTTATCTGCAAATAACTATTTAATCTTAAGGATTTTTTTCATATAAAACTTGAATAACTTCAAATCTCTTCAATACATGTGATATTCCTCCTCTTTGTGTTGTGACTTTGATCTATTTATAAAGTTTCCTTTTAGAGATGGTTACCGAATAAGTTATAACTAACTTGTTAGTTAGTTATTTTTAACTTTAGTTAACTTTAAAATTTAATTAGTCAACTTACAGCTTAAACTTTTAAAATGTATGATTTAATAAAGTGTAAATAGATCAACTCAATTTAAAAATAGATTGATAACAACTCTTAATGGGTAGGGGCCCATGTCTCATAATATCACGATCAAAATAAACATGACATTCATAATAACTACTAACAAATAAATAAATTTAAATACTTAAAATATTGAATGGAATAAACATTTATATAACATTTAAATAAATCAAACATTTCATCTTGTAGCAAAGTAATATCATGTCTATCAAAATTGTCAAAACGATGTATATATGTTCACATACAAAAACATCAAAGTGTCATCAACAGTTAATCAAAGTAGAAAGTATCAACCAGAACATAACTTAAATAAAAATTTACTCATCATCATAATCTAAAACTAGTTCTATCAAAAAGTCATCTTTATCAATCAAATACTTATTGTATTCCATTGAGATGGTAGGAAAATTTGATCAATTTAATGCCTTCATCATCATCCGTTTCCAACTTGATATTTTTAACCATTATTGTTATCAAGGGCAAAGCTATAGGGATATTAGTATGTTTTCCATTAGAGAGAGCATGCCTATCAGGTTCAAATACAAGTGACATACAAACTGATTAAAAGATACGTTGGTACAATGTTCAAGTCTATTTTTAGGCTCATGTAAAAGAAGTCTAGTATTTAGTGACATAAATGAATGAGAGTGTAATTTTGTAATTACATCAAGTACATTATCAAGATGTAGAAGTATTGGATTATTATTTTGATTGGATTGAACAACAATATGTATGTGTTGAGAAGACTCACTTGGGATACCTTGACTATGAGGATGATATCTCTCATATGTTCTTCTCAAACCACCATTGCCAAAAAAGGATAAAAAACTACCAGGTAATGAATCAAGGACATTTCAAAAAGTATGATCAATACCATTAAAATGGATAAAAACTTGGGTTTCATAGTTAAATGGCCTATGAAAATTGTGAGCAACCCTATGCCCGTGAAATAATTATCCTCGAGAACTACCCCATGAAGGAGTTCTTTCACTTTGTTGATCATCACCATGAACCCAAGCATCTCTATCAGAATAATTATAATTCAGAGTCCAATCAAACATCTTAATATATTTAAATAAATAAAATTATTATTTAGGACCAAAATATATATACTAAAAGTTCATTTCATGCCTATATACCAATGTTTACAAATAGACTGCCATATGTTTAGAATCCTCAAAATCAACCAAACCACAATCATTACTAAATACAAGTAGGGAATGAAATGAAAAAATAAATATATGAATTCAAATCCATATAATCCTGACCTCAATGAATTTTATATATTTATATCAAACAAACATATGTTATTTTCAATATTTAAAACTCAAACTGATTTTAATTTTCCTAATAAAATAATATTCATTCCAATAAAAGTTTAAAAAGTATCATAATGAAGTAATGAAAAAACATTTAACCACAATTTATCATACCCTACCATGAATACCATGATCTAAATATAATTTTCATATAACACACTTTAATAAAATATATAAACTATTAAAACCCTAACATATTTCATCCTAAAACCACCAATCATGCAATAGTCAAAATAGAAACTAACCTTGTCATTTCCCATACCAATAATGACTAAAAATTAGTATGCACAGAAGAGACCCTTATAAAACTAATCATGTAAAATAAAACAATCTCAATACTCAGATTTAATCCCATGCCAATTTCTCAAAATCATATTACATAATTATACTAAATAACCTTTTTATAAATCCCTAACAACTTTTATGCTCTTAGGTTAATGTAAAAATGTTGTTTGAAACTAAATTATAATTGTATACCATTTGGAAATCATCAAATCCAAGCAATGAGTTTTAAATAATTTATTTCATCTAGTAGCTATTAAACCAAAACTAAATATTTGCACACAAATCATGACTATTTATAGGCTATTACATTGAAGCTTTCCATCTTTCCAAAAATTTTGTATGCATGTAAAATTTAATCACACATTTTCATATATGAACCATGAGAATAATTTGAACTAAAATGCATGCAAAATGGAAAAAATAAACTCCTTTAAATTTCTTAATAATAAACAAAAATCAGCTATCAAATGCTAAATATATTTATAATTAGGATAAAATTATTAAACTAGTTCATGAACTCAAAAATAAAAGACCTGACTGTATGCATGCAACTTATTACTTCAAAATAATATATTTTGCATGATAAATATTGTAACAAGTTTATCAAAAAACCACCACTTGATTTTATCAACAAATGACTTGACTAATCTTCTATCAACAAAGAAAAAAAATTCATGCATGGTAAAATCCAAGGATTTTTGCATATAAACACTAAACACTTACAACATAATTGATAAGCAAAAAACCAATATAGTCCAGGTTGAGTTTGATGGGGAATCAAGAACAACAAATAGCTCTGATCCCACTTGTCAGGATCTTGTTCCTCAATAAGAGCACAATATGATTACCTTGTATTAGCAACTAAACATTCAGAATTAACCAGAAGCAATAAGTAACTAGAATTCACAAATGACACAGAATATGAGAGACAACACAATATGTATTAATACTCATCCAGAAAAGAATACAATGAAGAGACGCCACACTCTTCCACACCTTTCAGGCTTCCCACACCAAGTGTACAGTAATTATCCTCAAGAGTTCACTCTCCTACCAAAAACAGTCCCAACACACAACTCAAACACAGAATTGGTGTTCACCTCCAACCAGTCAGTAATAACCCTGCCAGTACACAAGTAGTCAAAGTACTTCAAGTAGATCTCCCATAAGCTTGCAACAACTTGCAACTCAAATGATCATATTTACACATGTAGAACTTCTCCTTAATCTTGCAACAACCTGCAGATCACCCTGTTGTTACAATTGGAAGGATCTTTCTTGCCTTCCTCTATTGCTCATCTATGGAACTAGAAGGAGCTACACTTGCTCAGCTCTAACTAGCACACTCTTTACAATACATGCCAATGGGTCTATAAATAGATCCCAAACTAAACCATAACTTAGACTCTTAATTTAGACATGCAGCTCGAGACTCGAAATAACCTTTACATGCAAACACTCAGTTCAATGAACTAACTGTTCGTGCAATGAATAGTTTTGGAACTGCACAAGCGACTGACGTCGGTCCCTGTCTGCCTGGAGGTGACCGACGTCGGTCGACATCCTGCCGATGTCGATTGCCCTTCTGTTCACCCTTGACCAACGTTGGTCATGCTATCAATGCCGATATCCCTGGAACTCAGCAACCTCCAAGTCTGCAACAATTGAAGCTTTTAGCTCCACAACCTAACAATCTCCCACTTGGAGATAAAACGTTGCAACTATACCTGTACCTGTACACTGTCTAGTTTGTTTCCTTGGCTTTGTATCCCTCTTCAAGATCACTCTTGAAGACCAACCACCACAAATCCTGTGGTGCACCCCTTGTCATCCAAATCACCTGCCACATCCGCATCTACAAACCCATGTAGAAAATAACTTGACCCTGCATAGCATGTGCACCTACTGCTAGTCCCTCTAAGAATCCACTGAACTGCCCTTTAGTGCTTCTTTCTCGGATTGGCTCCAAACTTGTGACAGCTCCCACTACTTGGGAAATCTCAGGTCTAGTACATACCATGCACTTAACCTCATTATGTGAATCATGACACTGTTCATAGAACTATCCAACAATCGGTGTGCTAACCAGTTTAACACAATCATCTGGAGACAAAATCAACCTGTGACCTTCCATGTCCCTAGAACACACTCATGTCAAAGAATCTTGCTGCTCTTAGATTCCTCATGACACACCTCTGAACTAACTTTACCTTTAGTTCAACAACTCCCTGTATGTGTAACCCTGCAACAAGCACATCATATAGTAACAAGATAATGTAGCTAATATTATCCAACCTAGTAAAGAGAAACACAATGGTCAAACCTCCATTGTCCTGCAGCTTACTCAAGACCATATACCTAGGCCTTCTGTCTCACGTGTCCTTTCCCGCTCTTCTTTATCCTGAACATCCATTCATCTCTCAGTGCTTTCTTCCAGCTGGCAACTCCACCAAAAAACTCCTGTTTGGTTCTTCTCCAAGGAATCACATCCTTCATCCATGCCAAGCTCCCACTATTTCTTAGATCTACCTGCTTTACTTCTTTAATAACTTCCTAGTTCTTGACCATCAGTGAGCAACAAGTAGTGTAAAGAAGGGAAATGATGAATTTGAGGCTTAATTACTCTTTAAGTCCTCCATATGGGTGCTTGAGACTCCTTGACAGCTTGTTGTCCACCCAAAATTCGTCTTAGTGACCGATGCCGGTCACATCTCAGTTTGCACCTGACCGACGTTAGTTCCATGCAACTACCTCATCACCAACGTTGGTTCCCCCTGACCGATGCTGATGTTTATCTATCCCTGAGTCACTGATGTCAAGCTGCACATAGCGATGCCGGTCCTTGTTTGGATGCCGACGTTGGTTTTCTAACTGATGTCGGTCTCTGTGTTTTACTTGTGAGCGATGACTTCTACCCGCGAGCTCCTTTTGGATCAAACCCTTGTCCATATCAACCTTGATCTACTCAAAATTCTTTAGCCCCTTACACTGATCTCTGTCCGTCACCTTCTCCTTGAAAACCAAGGCTTTCTTGTTCTTGTCACTAACATCAGATTTCTCAAGAAATGTCACTTTCTTCTTCTGCATACAGAAACCTCGATCCATGCTTTTCAAATCTGAAAGCATACCCTTTGACTCAAGAACATGCATCCCCTTCTTATTCATGTGACCAAGCCTATGAAGCCACATTTTTGAATCTACAACTAAAGTAGATAAACCAGAAGGAGAATCAGTAATACAAGTAGATAGATAAAGTGTACCTACTTTCTTACCTCTTGCTACAACAAGTGCACGCTTGGTAACCTTCCAAGAATTCACTGTGAGAGTTACTGTGCAACCCTCATCACCTAACTTTCCAATAGAAATCAAATTCCACTCCAAGATTGGGACATGCATGACCTCTTCCAACACCCATGTGTTGCCCGTCTGCAATTTCAGCTTCACTTTCCCTTTGCCAACCATTTGACAAGCTTACCATCCCCTAAACAAATTTATCCAAAGTGTCCCTGGACATATTCATGAAAAAATTCCCTATTTGGGGATGCATGAAAAGAGGCACCAGAATCTAAAACCCAAGATTCTACTTTATCTAAGGAACATACCATAGCATCCTATGCAACAATACCTACATCACCTGCTTCTTTATGTCCATCATGCTGATCTTCACCCAACCAACAATCTCTCTTTAAGTGCCCTTGCTTTCCACATTTCCAGCAGGTTATTCTGCCATACCTAGACTTGGATCTCCTACCTATCTTGGACCTTGATCTCCCATGCTCGATCTTCTCTCTTTGCCTTCCCCTACTTTCCACACTCAAAGAATTTCTTGATTATTCACTTGTGCTTTTCCTGTGAATTTCTTCATTCAATATTACACTCACAACATCATCCACTTTTAAGATTTTTAAAGCAGATGCAGTATTACTAACTACCATTACCAAACTCTCCCATCTTTCAGGTAATGAGCATAAGATTAAGAGAGCCTTGATTTCATCATCAAAAACAATATTGATTGAATTTAACTGTTTTACCAAACCATGGAAATCACTAAGATGACTATGTACAGATCCACCTTCCAACATTTGCAAATTAAATAATTGCTTCATAAGAAATACCTTATTTTAAGCTGAGGGATTTTCATATAAATTTGCCAAAGATTCCATCAACTCTACCGTTGTCTTAGCCTGAGATAAGTTAGAAATCACAGACGATGCAAGGCTCAACCTTATAGATCCCAGAGCCTTCTGATCAAGAACCTCCCATTCTTTAACCTTCATATCCAGGGGCTTGCATGCAACCCCACCCAACGATAAGTACAAATCTTTCTGATACAGATAATCTTCAATCTGCGTCCTCCATAATTGATAGTTCTTTCCATTAAACTTCTCCATTCATAGCTTACTTTCTTCTGCCATTGCTATACTCCCACTCAAACAGAAACCCCTGTAACCTGTAATCAACACACACTAACCAGATCTGAAACACCTATTAGTAACCCAACCAAAAAGCTCTGATACCAGTTGATGGGGAATCAAGAACAATAAACAACTCTAATCCCACTTGTCAGGATCTTGCTCCTCAAGAAGAACACAATATGATTACCTTGTATTAGCAACTAAACATGTGGAATTAATCAGAAGCAATAAGTAACTAGAATTCACAAATGACATAGAATATGAGAGACAACACAATATGTATTAATACTCATCCAGAAAAGAATACAATGAAGAGACGCCACACTCTTCCACACCTTTCAGGCTTCCCACACCAAGTGTACAGTAATTCTCCTCAAGAGTTCACTCTCCTACCAAAAACGGTCCCAACACACAACTCAAACCCAGAGTTGGTGTTCACCTCCAACCAGTCAGTAATAACCCTGCCAGTACACAAGTAGTCAAAGTACTTCAAGTAGATCTCCCATAAGCTTACAACAACCTGCAACTCTAATGATATTAATTACACATGTAGAACTTCTCCTTGATCTTGCAACAACCTGCAGATCACCCTATTCTTACAATTGGAAGGATCTTTCTTGCCTTCCTCTATTGCTCATCTATGGAACTAGAAGGAGCTACACTTGCTCAATTCTAACTAGCACACTCTTTACAATACATGCCAATGGGTCTATAAATAGATCCCAGACTAAAGCATAACTTAGACTCTTAATTTAGACATGCAGCTCAAGACTCGAAATAGCCTTTACATGCAAACACTCGGTTCAACAAACTAACTGTTCATACAAAAAATAGTTCTAAAACCGTACAGGCAACTGATGTTGGTCCCTATCTGCCTGGAGGTGATCGATGTTGGTCGACATCCTATCAATGCTGGTTGCCCTTCTGTTCACCCTTGATTGACGTCGATCATACTGTCGACATCGGTATCCCTGGAACTCAGCAACCTCCATGTCTGCAACAGGTGAAGCTTTTAGCTCCACAACCTAACAGAGTTGTATCTTATCAAAATGAATTTGAAACCATTTTGAAATAATAAAATTATTTCCATGTGTTCAATGAAAAAAATAGACTTCATGCATTTTCTTGAAACATACAAATTATGCCTTTATAACCAACTTAGATTTCCAACCTAAATGAAAATATTATGTAGGTACATACATTTTAATCCATGCATTACTATTATATCTTAAAATCAATAAAATATATGAAACATACCTCATCAACCTTGTAGAATAATTTCTCAAAATCTCACTGTATTTTCCTCGACCCTTCTAGAATGCTCCCATCCAGACCTTCACTTTTGAAAGAGGCTTGAACTGAAATGAAACTAGAACCAATAATTTTACCACTTTATATTACCATAACTACCAATTTTTATCTGAAATGATGTGTAAAACTCACATTGGTTACCATAACATCCACCAACCTACTAGTTATACCATACCAAAATTAGTAGCTTACTAATCTATTTAACAGTCTATTTTTTAATCATTAAATCAAATGCCAAATCCATATTCCAAGACAAGTATCCAAAATTAAATGCATACAATCTTATCAAATATTCCAACTCAAACCTCAATATTGCAAGCTATTAATTATATTTATCACCCAATCTATGGTGAATTACCGTTCAACCTTCTAAATTATGTTTTAGACTTACATCTTTACCATGGTTGGCTTTTAACTTAAGACCTTAATTAATATGATAATAAACCATGATCTCACTTAGAAATAAATCCTAGTCTATAACTTAAATCTAGTCAATGATAGTATTTTCACCTGGGTAATAAGATGCATATAACACTTAGGAAATACCTTAAGGTCTTAGATAATGTTTATAGGTTATTTGATTTATCCTTAGGTTTTAAGTTTTCTAGATATTCAAAAATAATGTTGTAATATTATAAGATAATGAAAAAATTTAATCATGAATTGATATGTTGTAGGAATATGATTGTTATATAGACTACAAAATCTAATTTGAAAAATCTCTTATCAAAGTAACTTGATCAAGTGTAATAACCCAAACAGAATTTTTATGCAAATACACTAAAATATATAAAATCCAACTCAATAATTATGGAATGAACTCACCGAGACATATATGAAGGAATAACACCAACTGATATATTTGATTGCTTATGGTAGGAATATCTATTACTTAAAATATAGAGCTCAAACACACACTCATTGAGCTATTACTATGAATTAAAATAAACCACACTAAATCTAGAATGTCCTTGAAACTCAATTATAACTTTTGAATGAGATCACCCTCTATAACTAAAGGGTTTCCATCATATTATTCATCAAGCACCCAAGGGGTTTCATCCTTGAAACTTAAAGTTGAAGCACAAGTGCATCAAGCTATCGAGTAAATGGTTGTAATGGTAAAAGATGAGTTATAAATAGAACAAGCTCATACTTATAAGATTTACAAATAAGGAAGACAAATGGAATAATAGAGGGGAGAGAGAAAATGGGGCATATAATTTCACATGGGGGGAAAAATTATCAATTATGACAAGCTTGTCACCATGTGCAAGAGACAATAATCATTTCCTCCTCCCATGCCCTCATAATGGTGCATCCATCTCCATGTGAAGGAGAATCAATGATGGGAACTTTTACATCATTCACCCATGTGCCCACATGCCTCAATGATCATCCCAAATAACCCTTTGATTTATCCACACACTCCCATCATGAAGCCACATAGAAATGTGCCATGCTTCTCCTTCTGCATTTTTCCACCAAGGACATAATCATGTGGTCAATAAAGTAATTGATTTGTATTTTTATTAGAGTGGTATGCCCCACCAATGCACATGTTCTTGAACCATGTGATATTATCCTATGGGCCATGGCACCTCATACACAAGCCACCTCCTCTATTGTATCATCACTTACATCACCTGCCACATCACCATAAATAATTATTCATGAATAGTTCCAATGAATAGTAACTAGTGAATAGTGACCCCCCACTACTATTCCATTACATTACTTAATTTAGCCTACAAGAATGAGATAGGCTAAGGGTCTCCTAAAAATGTCTCATTTGGGATAAGGGGACATTACAGTCCTCCCTTCCCAAAATTGCCTACCCATAAGCAATTACAAATTTGGATGCTCTAGAATTTTAGGACCTTACCAAGTATCATCCTCAATTGGAATATTTTTCCACCTAATGAGATATTTTTTTATGCTCTTATTTCTAAGTTTTTTCACCCTTGTATCAAACACAACTTCTAGAATCAAAATTAACTTTCCTTCATCATCTAGTGGGGGTAAATCAATAGAAGGTACTATATGCAACCCAATAGCTTTTTTCAAATAAGAAACATGGAATACATTATGTATTTTTCTATTTTTAGAAAGTTCTAATTCATAAGCCTCTTCACCTATTTTCCTGATAATCCTGTATGGTCCATAGAATTTGGGTTTCAATTTCTCCTTCCCACTGATTTTGATAGAAGATTTCTTGTATGGATGCAATCTTAAGTACACCATATCACCCACATCAAATGTCCTTTATGTCATCTTCTTATCTACATATATCTTTTATTGATTTTATGTTTAATGGAATTTTTCCTTCAAATATCTCATGATATCTTGGCTTTGATTAACCAAGTCACTTGCTACAAGTACTCTCTATTATAAAAGTATCAAATTAGGAAATGTTAATGTATCATAACCATACAATGCTCTAAATGGAGACATACCAATAGACATACGATGAGTTATATTATAACAATATTCTCTCAAATGAAGCCACTTGATCCAAGTTGTCTATTGACTTGAGACATAATTATTCAAGTATCCTTCCACCCACTTGTTTACAATTTCTATTTGCCCATCCATTTGTAGATAATAACTGGTGCTATGAGTCTACTTATCAAATGAAATAGTTCATACTAGAATGCACTGATAAATCTACTATCTCTGTCATTGATTATGTTTTAGGGTAACCCATGTAATCTAAAGATTTATTTGAAAAATAAATCAACAAGTTGAGGTGTTTTTTAATCGATATAGATAATAAATAAATGTGCATATTTAGTCAATCTATCTATTAAAACATAAATTCAATATTTTCCTTGCATTTTAGGTAGTCCCAAAATGAAGTCCATGGAGAGACTTTCCCATTTTTATCTAGGAATGGGAAGTGGTTGTAGAAGGCCCACCAAAAAATATTATTCTCCCTTATTCTATTGGTATGTTAAAAATTCTCTGATATGCACAAGAATATCCTCTTTGAGACCCTTTTAGGAGAATCTTTCTCTAATCTATTTTTATGTTTTGAATAAACCTAGATATCTTGCCAATGGTGCATCATGAAATGATTCTAGTATTTTCTTTTTCATCTTTGATTCAGGAATAATGAATACTATATTCTTAAATAAGATCAGACCATCTACCACTATGTACCTATCATCCTTCTCCAATCCATCAAGAATGTTAACAATAAATGCATTCTTAGCAGACTCAATTAAAATAATTTTTTTCCAATTTACATAAATAGTATAAATATGGAAAAGAGTGATCATTCTAGAAAGTGCATCAATGACTATATTCTTCTTACCCTTAACTTATTCAATTTAAAAACCATATGCTTGTAGCTTACTTAATCACTTTTGTTGTAACTTAGAAATAGTAGAAATATGGCAAAGAGTGGGAATTCTAGAGAGTGCATCAATGACTATATTCTTCTTACCCTTAAAACATTTAATTTCAAAATCATATGATTGTAGCTTAGAAATAATTTCAAACTATTATGATCTGTCTTGACAATAAACTTCCCACATACCAAATATTTCCTAAATTTCTCTAAAGCATGCATTATAGCCAACATTTCTTTATCATATATATGTATCCATATCTCATGATATTTAGATTTATAATTTTAAAAGCTATGGGATGTCCCCTTTGAGATAGTATAACCCCAACTCTAGCCCCTGAAGCATCGCACTATACAATAAAAGGGAGTGAAAAATCTATAATAGCTAGAACTGGACATGAACTTATTAGCATCTTCAACTTCTCAAAAGTGGGTTGTAATTTTTTTCCACTCAAATGATCTATTCTTTGTAAAATTATTAAGAGGATCTCCAATTTGATAAAATCCCTTAACAAACCTCCTGTAATAACTACACAATCCAATGAAACCTCTAAGTTGTGTTAGATTTGTAGGTAGTGGCCAATCCATAATGGCTTAGATATTTTGTTGATCCAATTAAAATCCTTTATAATTAATCACATTCTCAATTATAGAATTTTAGTCAATCCAAAGTCGCATTTGGACATTTTATGAAAGAGTAATTATTCTTCAAGAATACCCAAAACTATATCCATATGCTTAAGATGTTCTTCCCAACTTTTACTATAAATCAAAATATTATCAAAGAAGACCAAAAATAAATTTATTAAATGCTTACCAAACACCTTATTCAATAGGATTGGAATGTGGTTAGTGTATTTATAAGTCTAAATATCATAACCAAAAAATCAGAATGTCCATAGTGACACTAGAAAGTATTCTTCTAAATATCTTCTTCTTCCATGTGTATCTGATGATACCCTAACCTCAAATAAATCTTGGAGAAAAATAAAACACCATGTATCTCATTAATAATTTCATCAATCTTGGATATTGTGTATCTATTATTAATAGTCTTCTTATTCAACGCTTTGTAATCTATGCACATCCACATAGTACCATCCTTCTTCTTCACCAATATTACATAAGATGCAAAAGGACTAAAAATTGGTTTGATGTACCCCATATGCATCAATTACTTTATTTCCTTATCAATATAATATTTATAAAATCTTGGATGATGGTATGGAGTATTCATTATAGGACTTGATACTAGTTTTAACTCTATGATATTTTGAAACCCTCTCTTAGGAGGTAATCCTAGAGGCATATTGCTAAAACCCACATTATGTTTATTAAAAATTTTGTGTATATCAACATGCATTAAAACATTCTTACTTTTGAATTATCTTATGCAATTTTAAAACAATTAACAACCCATGAGACTTGGATTTTATGAAAAATCATTTGCATCCTTCTAACTGTAACTACTTGTGGAACTCCACTGGTGATTCCTTTTAGAAACACCTCTTTCCCTTCAGTTTTGAATTTGAACTCCATAGTTTGATGAATTTTTTAGTACTCTCCCAGAGAATGTAGCCATTGCACACCCAAAATCACATCAATATCTTCTAAACCAATAACATAAAAATCATCATGAACATTATAGTCACAAAGTCTAGATCAAGATTGTGAATCTTCTTCTTACATGGTATATTATACCCATCAGCTACAATGACATTGAATACTTTAAGCCCTTATGCTTCAAGTCTCCTCCTCTTTACCAATCCTTCATCATTAAAATTATGGATAGCTCCACTATCAATCAACACAATCACTCTTTGTCTAATAAGCTCTCCACAAACTTTGAAAGGATGGTATCTATATGATCCTAAGAGGGATGCAAGAGTGCCAACATGATCTTATTCTTATTTATGGTGAGGGACCTCTAGCTAATCAGACTCTTTGGGTATATCTGAATTTGATTCTACATCTTAGATAACCTCAATATAATGCATTTTCCCCTTTCCAAGGTATGTGTGTCCTAAAGTCCATAGATATTTACAAGAAAAACATAGTTTCCTCCTAAGCTCATTCATGAATTCATCTTATATGCACATTGGGAGGTACATCTTTTTGTGATGGGGTGGCCATAGAATTATTTTGGAAGTTCCCCTTAGACTTATTCTAAAGTGATGGCTTTGAAGGTATATAAGTCTCTAGATCAAAGGCCTTATTGATAGATTACTATAAATAAGAAGGGTTGAATGCATTCATAAGACCCTTGAGGTGCTTAGATAATCCTTCTATGAAAAGAATCATGAGCCTCCTCTCTAAAATATCAGTCACCATGATAAATAATTTTTGAAAATTAGATAAACATATTCATCCACATTACCTCTTTGTTTGAGATGACACAAATCTCTAAATCATTCTTTAAGATCCTTTATGTCAAATATCTCAACAAACCTTTTATAGAATCCATCATATGATTTTATTTAATCATTATTCTGAGTGATTGAGTTATGGTACCACCAATCTTGTGTAGTACCTTCAAGATGAAGGGTGGAAAACTTGATAGCTTCGTCCTCTGCCATGGGCTTGAGTGATAAATATGTATTTAATTTCTATGACCATTATCTAGAAGTACATTTATCAATTCCATTAAGAATATAAAAAGTTATCTTACCCAAGGTATGCTCTAATTCCTTTAGATTTGAATGAAATCTAGCCTCTTTCCTTGTTGTACCTTCGTTCTTCTTCAAATAAGTGTAATTTTTTAATGTCATGACTTTAAGAAACTCAGACAGAAGTGTTATATACTCCTCATAGCAAAGAGAGACATCTTCTAAAAATGTAGTCTCTTCTTCTATAAGTACTTCTTCTATGTGAATGAACTTGGGATTTAGGGGCCTATTGATGAACCCCATTTCTAGATTTTGAGATTCCACATCTTGGACCTTGCCCATATTATTTACTATGGAGGTTCCAGCTTCTCCATTATTATTATTTAATGGATTATTATGCATCGAATATAACATCTAAATAAACATGTCATCAAGATAATTTTTCCCATGAACCATCTCATCAAACTTCCTTACTACATTAGCTTCCTTAGTATCTTCTCTATCACCCATTATTTGTCTTGGTTGTAATTTATTCTTCTCTCTTATCTAATAACTAATTTCCCTATCACTTGTAAGCATCAAACAAAATAAAGACCTATAAACAGGCAAGATCACTAGCTCTGATACCATTGTAATAACCCAAATAGAATTTTTATACAAATACACCAAAATATATAAAATCCAACTCAATAATTATGGAATGAACTCATTGAGACATATATGAAGGAACAATACTAATTGATATATTTTATTACTTATGGAATGAATATCTATTACATGAAATATGAAGCTCAAGCACACACTCACTAAGCTACTACTATGAATTACAATAAACCACACTTAATCTACAATCTCCTTAAAATTTGATTGTAACCTCTGAATGAGATCACCCTCTAGAATCAGAGGGCTTCAATCTTTTTATTCAGCAAGCACCCAAGGGGTTTCATTATTGAATCCTAAAGTTGAAGCATAAACACATCAAGATATAGAGTAAATGGTTGTAATGGAAAAAGATGACTTTAAAAAAGATCAAGCTCATACTTATAAGATTTATAAATAAGGAAGACAAATGGAAGAATAGAAAGGAGAGAGAAAATGGGACATAACATTTCACATGGGGGGACAAATTGTCAATGATAACAAGATTGTCACCATGTGCGAGGGAAAATAATCATTTTCTCCTCCCATGGCTTCATAATGGTGCCTCCCTCTTTATGTGAAGGAAAATCAATGGTGGAAACTTTTCCATCATTCACCTATGTGCCCAAATACCTTAAATATTATCCCCAACAACCCTTTGATTTCTCCACACACTCTCATCATGAATCCATATAGAAATGCACCATGCTTCTCCTTTTGGAATTTTTCCACCAAGGACATAATCATGTGGTTAATAAAGCAATTGAATTATCTTCTTAGTGGAGTGATATACCCAACCTATGCATGTTAAGGTGTGGAGCTAAAAGCTTCAACTGTTTGCAGACACAAGAAAAGGATGCTGAAGAACCAGAGCCACCGGCGTCGGCAGTATGACCGACATCGGTCAGATGCAGTGGAGAAGGAGACCGGCGACAGCAGGGAGTCGGCCGACGTCGATAGCACCAGACAAGCAGGGACTGGTGTCGATCGCCTGTGTATTTCCAGAACTGCTGTTGATGAATAATCAGTTAAGTGAAGCAAGTGTTTGCATGTCAAATGACTAATTATAGTCACGAGCTGCGTGTCTAATTATTGTAACTTGAGTTCTATTTTTGTAAGCATGGGATCCTATTTAAAGACCCATAAGGCATGTATTGTAATAATTAAGAAGGCAAGTAAAAGCATTAAAGCTAGCAAGGTCAAGGAGATCAACTGAAGCATTCAAGGAGGGATAATAACTCAGGCTTTAGAGTTGTTGTGTTGAGCAAGAGAGAGAGGAAAGAAGGTCTTGAGGTGTGGCAAGCCTTTGAGGTGGAGGAAGAAGTGGCATCTTCCTTATTGTATTTTCTTCTAGTAGTATTTAATACAAAGAGTGTGTATTGTCTCTCAAATTCTTTGCTGTCTCAAGTTTCTAGTTAATTTATCATTCTGGTATAATTCTGTGTTTAATTGCTCATAAGAAAGTAATCAATTGTGCCTCCATTGGATAAGGGGTCACCTAACATTTAGTATCAGAGCATATTAATTGTTGTAGGTGTTTCTTCTCCTGACAAGTGGTATCAGAGCTACGGTTTGCAGGAAGCAGGTTATTGTTTTTGATTACAGGTCATTCACAGGGTTTTCTAATTGAGTGGGAGTTTAGCAATGGCAGAAGAAAGTAGGCTACGAATGGAGAAGTTTAACGACAAGAATTATCAACATTGGAGGATGCAGATTGAGGACTATCTGTATCAGAAGGATTTGTACTTACCGTTGGGTGGGGTTGCATGCAAGCCCACAGATATGAAGGATGAAGAATGGAACATTCTTGATCGGAAGGCTCTCGGTTCCATAAGGTTGAGCCTTGCATCATCTGTGATTTCCAGCTTATCACAGTGCAAGACAACGAAAGAGTTGATAAAGTCCTTGGTGAATTTATACGAAAAGCCCTCGGCTTCTAATAAGGTATACCTTATGAAGCAGCTATTTACTTTGTAAATGCAAGAAGGTGGATCGGTACATACTCATCTCAGTGATTTCCATGGTTTTGTAAACCAACTAGCTTCAGTCAATATTGTTTTTGATGATGAGGTAAAGGCTCTCTTGATTTTATGTTCTTTGCTTGAAAGTTGGGATGGTTTGGTTATGGCAGTAAGTAATTCTTCATCTACTTCTAAAATCTTAAAAGTTGATGATGTTGTGAGATTGATCTTGAATGAGGAAATACGCAGGAGAAGCACAGGTGAATCATCAGGGAATGCTCTAAGTGCAGAAAGCAAGGGATGGCAAAGGGAGAAGGTTGAGCAAGGGAAATCAAGGTCAGGAAGGAGATCCGAGTCCAAAGGCATTACCTACTAGTTTTGTGGAAAGAAAGGACATACAAAGGAGTGTTGGTTGAGAGACAAAGAGAAACAACATACAGGTATGGAAGAAGCAAAGGATGCAAATATTGTGATGTAGGACGCTCTCATACTTTCTTCGGATAGTCAGGTAGGATCATGGATTTTAGATTCTGGTTCATATTTTCATGCATCCCCAAACAGAGATTTGTTCTATGAGTATGAACAGGGAGACTTTGGAGTGCTCTATTTAGGGGATGGTACGCCTTGTCAGATAGTTGGCAAAGGGAAAGTGCACCTGAGATTGCAGATTGACAACACATGGGTGTTGAAGGAGGTCATGCATGTTCCAATTCTGAAGCAGATTTTAATTTCTGTAGGAAGGTTGGGAGATGAGGGATGCACAATAACCCTCACAGTGGACTCTTGGAAGGTTACCAAGGGAGCACTTATTCTAGCAAGAGGTAAGAAAGTAGGTACTCTTTATCTACCTACTTGTATTATTGATTTTACTTCTGGTGTAGATTCAAAGATGTGGCCTAATAGGCTTGGTCACATGAATAGGAAGGGAATGGAAGTTCTTGATTCAAAAGGTATGTGTTCAAATTTGGAAAGCATAGATAGAGTTCATTACAGAAAGAGAAAATTTGATGATTTTGATAGGAACAAAGAAGCCTTGGTGTTTACAGAGGAGATGAAGGACATAGATTAGTCATAGGGGCTGAATAAATCTGAGCAGGGCAGCATGGATAGAGGTTTGATCTAAGAAGAGCTCGCGGATGAAAATTTCATCACTTACAGGAACACACAGACACCGATGTCGATTGCTTGGCACCGACGTCAGTCATCCAAATACCGACATCGGTCATGTGTAGACCAGCAGGGTCGGTAGGTCAGATAGGAGAAGTCTGACGTCGGTCATAAGGACCGACGTCGGCAAGAGGGACACCAGCGTCAGCCAGGGAAATGACGTCGATAGTTAGGGTCAGTGCAGGGAACTGACATCGGTCGAGAGCAGACTAGGAGATCGCTGATATTGGTCACTGGAATGGATGTTGGGTGAATCAATAAGTCTCAAACACCCATGTGGAGGTCAGGAAAGGTATGTGAACCTCATATTCATTATTCACCTTCTTTATATTGCTTACTGATAGTCATGAACTAGGAAGATGGAAGAAGCAATGCAGGTAGAATCTAGAAACAGTGGGAGCTTGGCATGGATGAGGAGTGTGAGTCCTTGGGGAATCAAACAGGTATTTGTTGGTAGTGTTGTCAGCTGGAAGTAAGCACTGGATAGAGGGATGGATTCCCATTTTAGAGAAGAGAGTGGATGGACACATGAGACAGAAGGCTATGGTATATGGTCTTGAGTAGGCTGCAGGACAATGGAGGTTTGACCATTGTATTTTATCTTTACCAGGTTGGATAATATTAGCTACATTATCCTATTACTGTATTGTGTTACTTGTTGCAGGGTTTCATATACAGGGAGTTTTTTGAGCTAAAGGTAGAGTTGGTTCAGAAGTATGTCATGAAGAATTTGGGAGCAGCAAAATTCTTTTGGCATAAGACACATGTATAGCATCACAGGTTTGCGTGGTGGTTGATATTCAAGAGTGACGTTGAAGAGGGATACAGAGCCTAAGGAACAAATAGATGGTGTGCAGGTACAGGTACAAGTTGCAGCTGTTTATCTCCAAGTGGGAGATTGTTAAGGTGTGGAGCTAAAAGCTTCAACTGTTTGAAGACACAAGAAAAGGATGCTGAAGAACCAGAGCCACGGGCGTCGACAGTATGACCAACGTTGGTCAGATGTAGTGGAGAAGGAGACTGGTGATGACAGGGAGTCGGCCGACGTTGGCAGCACCAGACAAGCAGGGACCGGCGTCGGTCGCCTATGTATTTCCAGAACTGCTGTTGATGAACAGTCAGTTAAGTGAAGCAAGTGTTTGCATGTCAAATGACTAATTATAGTCACGAGCTGCGTGTCTAATTATTGTAACTTGAGTTCTATATTTGTAAGCATGGGATCCTATTTAAAGACCCATAAGGCATGTATTGTAATAATTAAGAAGGCAAGTAAAAGCATTGAAGCTAGCAAGGTCAAGGAGATCAGCTGAAGCATTCAAGGAGGGATAATAACTCAGGCTTTAGAGTTGTTGTGTTGAGAAAGAGAGAGAGGGAAGAAGGTCTTGAGGTGTGGCAAGCCTTTGAGGTGGAGGAAGAAGTGGCATCTTCCTTATTGTATTTTATTCTGGTAGTATTTAATACAAAGAGTGTGTATTGTCTCTCAAATTCTTTGTTGTCTCAAGTTTCTAGTTACTTTATCATTCTGGTATAATTTCGTGTTTAATTGCTTATAAGAAAGTAATCAATTGTGCCTCCATTGGATAAGGGGTCACCTAACAATTAGTATCAGAGCATATTGATTGTTGTAGGTGTTTCTTCTCCTGACAATGCACATGCTCTTGAATCCATGTGACATTATCATATGGGCCATGTGAACTCATTCACAAGCCACCTCCTCTACTACATCATCACCTACATCACATACCACATCATCATGAATAATGATAGTAAATAATAATTTTTGAATAGTAATCCTACATTACTATTCCCTTACATTACCCAATTTAGCCTATGCATCAAAAGCACATAACAAAACATGTTATGGTATCTGAGTATAAATACTAGTAACAAATGAACTTTAGATGTATTAACTTGCATAATGAATGAATGAATATGTATCTCACTCATTTTTATCACTTTAATATGATTAAATACTATAACTAAACATTTATTTGACACTAATCATGCATTGTATCATGCTCAAATAAAAAAATGCTAAAATTATGAATCATTAAATACACTCTAAGCTTCCATGTAAAACATTAGAGATTGACACTAAAAAATATTTTATTTAGAACCAATTTGTGCTTTCAAAACCACTTAATTAACATTAAAATTAGAAATTTTATTTAAATATAGTAACTAAATGTCTGTCAATGTATAGAAAATATGCATTTTATTAAATTCAAATGAGTTGGCCCCCACCATAGTTTTAGGCTTGATGACATTAGGTCATCTATATGGCAGATTTGAAAACATGACATGACTTTCAAAAAAGAGGAGGTAATAAAAATAGGCTTAACATTGATGACCTTGCAAACTAGTTTTACTTATAAAATTGGGTTACAACTATAAATTACTTTAATTAAAATAAGTTAACTTAAGAGTGCGATCTAAGTTTAATCACTTCTAAAGTAGTTATGCATGAACCCCTTTGATAATGATAATTTTTTAAGGGACAAATTGTTTGACTAACATGTCATAAAGAAAGGGATAGATAAAATAAGGTGATTCAATATGGATAAATAGTCAATTCAAAGTCTTAAATATAGATTCTAATAATTTAGTACTACTTTCAACATGTATATATTCAATTTATGTTTGAGTTATAAAAATTATCTTTAAAATGATCATGCAAGAATATTTAATGTAATGAAGTAATTATAATGATATGTAGTTCTCATAGTACTTTCTATTCAAAATGATATATTCCTCACTTATTACAAAAAATGTTGATACAATAAACAAGAAAAAAGAACACAAAAATAAAGAAAACATACAAAATGAAAACCAAAAATTAAAAAAACAAAGTGAAATAGACTAACTATGAAATAATTTTAAGTGATATCCATTGACTGAATGATGTAGTCAAATTTAAAATACAGTAATTAAAAAATATTTCTTCTAAGAATAATATCTATTTTGTAAATATCAAATTAAAGAGAATCAAACTTATGATGTTTTCTTGCATCCTCATGTGTTTTATCCTAATAAAGAAAAAAATCACCAACTTTAAAACATTTACTAGAAACTTTTTTGTCAATTTTTTTTAAAAATTTTTCCTTAGCCTTTTCTAAATTTTGTAAAGCAGTAGCTTTAGTTTCATTTAAGGCTATCAAATCATTAAGTCTTTATTCTATCAAATTTATATCTTTTGATAAATATTGTAAATCACTATGAGTAGAAGAAATTTGAAGTTCAATAGGCAATGTGACTTCAAATTCATAAGCTAATATAAAAAGAGAGTAACTAATAGTTGTTTTAAAAATTATACAATCAATATATAATGATTCAAAGATCTTATGATGTTGATTTCTCTTATTCTTACAATTTTTTTTTTGTATAATAGAAATCAAATTTTTATTCATAGATTTAGCTTGTCTATTTCCTTGAGGATAATACTTTGAAGAATGATTTAAAATAATAGAATAGTGTCTTAAAAATTATAAATATTCATTTGAAATAAATTAAAGATATTTATTTGAGATAATTTCATAAGAAACATTGAATCTATAAAATATTTGATTTTCAAAAATGAAATGACTTCAATTGTAACTAAAACTTTTAATGTTTTAGCTTCTGGCCATTTTTAAAAGTAATTAGTAACAATCAAAATATACCTATGGCCAGATGAAGGACGATGTATATCTAATATAAAATCAATTTCCCATTTAGTAAGGGGTTTCCCAGGGATCAAAGGATTTAAAGGTATTGTTGGAAACCTATCTTTGCCAATAAATAACTAACAAGGTATACATGCATGAACCAGATTATAAACATTTTGAAACAATGTAGGCAAATAATAATATGTACATAAAATATTATAAGCAGTAAGTTTTGATATATAATTACCATCATAACTACCTTATTGACATCCTCTAATTAATATCTAAGTTTGGTCATGGGTTAAACATCTTAACAAAATAAAACACAATCTCTATTTCTATAAAATAAAAAGTTTTCTAATAAATAGAATTTAAATGCTTAAAATCTCAAAGATCATATTTGTCTTTTATTTAAATTGTTAAAACATGTCTGATTAAAAAAATAATAAACTAAATCATGATATCAATCATCTTCAACCAACAAACAATCCCAATCATTCATTCCATGTTTAAATTGAAATTATTTTAAAAAACCAGCAACTTTCATGGTTTGAAAATGAGGTTTAGCACGTACAAGTGAGGTTTACCCCACAGACATGACACAAGATGCAGAGTATGATTTACAATGTGTGAAACATATCAAGGAAAAGGCAATGGCTAGACGTAGGAAAATTATAGATTAAATCTTATAGTTATCATTCCTCCACAAAAATAAAAATAATGCAATGTGCTAAGAAAATGGAATGGACCCGACAGATTATGGAGCACAACTCGACAAAAAGTTTGCATTTATAAGACATGAATAGAATTCAAGAGTATGAGTTTTATAGAAATGATAAAATTTAAGAAGACTTTCTAATTTAAATATGAATATAATCTCCTCGAAACAAGGTGGAGTGAATTAGGAGGTTAGAGTTACATAAAGTAGATGTCACACTTGAGATATTTCTATATACAAACTTGATTGAAGGTATGTCGACTTGATTGAAGTTATGTGTTAAAATTTTTTGGTAAATAGTGATAGGTATATAAGACAAAAATATTTAAACTAGAAGTATTTTTAGCCAAATGTTTTGCCAAACCATTTCATTTTATGCTTTTGGATTTTTCAAATTCAAGATCAAATTCTTGAATCTTCAAAATCCACTTTGCTAACCATCTTGGAATAGTTGATTTTTTTAATATATAAGAAATAATAGACATATTAGATCTTATAATAATCTTATTTCCTATCAAAAAATAATGAAATTTGATCAAAGAAAAAACTAATGCAAAAATAATTTTTTCAAAGAGAGGATACTTGATCTCTATATCTTTTAGGATATGGCTCATATAGCCAATAGGTTTCTCTTCATTATTTCTATCATTCTAAGTGATTATAACACCTATGGCTTTATAAGTTGTATTTACATAAAGAATAAAAGGTTTATGTAAATCAGGTTTTGTAAGTAATGTGCACTTACAATAACATTCTTGATGCTATTAAAAGTAGAATTTACCCTTGAATTTCATACATATAACTGATTTTTCTTTGATAAAATTTATAATGGATTGGATTTATCAGTAAAATATGATATAAATTTATGAACAAAATTATTTTTTTTAAGAAAGATCTAAGATCAGATAGGTCTTTATGCAGTGGCATATTTTTAATTTCTTTTATATGTTCGGGATCAATAGAAAAACCATATTTTGAAATTATATATCATAATAATTTGCCTTTAACAACACCAAAGATAGATTTATTTTTATTAAGATAAATTTTTTACTTCATACATCTTATGAAAACTTCATGAAGATGATTTATATGATTTTTTTATTGTTCAAATAAATAATAAGATCATCTAAGTAAACTTGAATGACTATGCCAATTAAGTCATCAAAAGCTACATGCATAAATCTATGAGAACTGACACTTACATTCATGATACCAAAAGACACCGTGTTAAAATTAAACACTAATTTATGAGTAGTAAATTTTATCTTATGCCTATCATCTAGATTGAAAAATATTTGATTATAACTAGAAAATCTATCAAGTAAAGGCATCATTTTAGATCCTACAACCTGTGGCCAGATTTGATCAATGCTAGGAAGAGGAAAATTATATTTTACATTAGCCTTATTTAAATCTATAAAATCTACATATAATCTAATGTCACTATTGTTATTAAGTATAGTTACTAAATTAACTATTCAATCAGAATATTTTATTGCATGACATCAAATCAATGAGCCACAATGTGATAAATAATGATGATGCCCCTAGAAAGAACACATGCAAGGGAACAAGATACAATAATAAATTTACAGTCCTGGTCATCCCCCAATCAAGGGATAAAACTTTAAAATTTAAATGGTGAGTTGATCAATCAGTGATAATGGATGATTGATAGAAGAAAAGATGGATGTTGTGATGTTTTGAGCTCAATTGACAAGTGCAAGCGATTGAAAAAATATTAAGGAGATGATTATGGGGAAGGTGATTGACCTATACACTAATTTATTAATGATTTATAGCTTTAGTATTTTATTGATGTAATACATGAGCATGGTGAAGGACAAGAGAGATGTGATGTGGTGATGGGGAAGAGGGGAGAGTGGCCAAGATGACCTCAGACACACCATGAGGTTGAGCATTTCCTGCATAGTATAAAAACACCTCAAGCTAATATATGTTAGAAAAGGTTCTTAAAGCATCAGAACATGTTAAGGATGATGATAGCTTAGGTTATATTTTAGAGTGCAAGATAGTGCATAATATTCATACGTAAGGTTAAAAAATAGAAGCATATCGAAGATGAATTATTATGCATTAAGTATGAATTAGGAACAATCAATAATTCATTAAAATTTATATAGTATTTATATTTAATTAGATATAAAGTAAGCAAAACAATAAACATGAGAATTCATGCAAGGAACAAAGTAAAAAACACAATAGGTAACCATAACCAAAATAGTCTCTATTGATCTTTTTAAAGGTGGAATTGTATTATTCATATAAATACAAGTATATAGAGATGTTTTTAATCTATGAATGTTCATATTCTTCTTTTACATGGTGCCAACAGTGGAGTATATTCATATTCTGACCTATTACAAGTCATGGAAATAGGAAAAAATAGATATATATATATATTTGATAAATTGAGTACATAACGCACATATATAGATAAATATCCTACACAACTTTACTATCTAATTTCTTCTTTTAACACTTTTTTGGACTTAAAATATTGTCTCATCCCAAGACAATGTCATAGTATCTTTTAAAATTAAATAAAAGATAGAAGCTAAATAAGTGGTTAGACCAGTAAAAGTCACAATAATCATTCAAGGTGTCATTTCTATTTTTCACCTCTTGTGCACTACTTAGCCATCCTTTTGGATTTTAAACAAAGTAGCATACCAACCTACCACCCTTTTAAATTTTTAATAGGCTAGTGTAACTAGGTGGCCTCCCTTTATAGGTTTTCAACCATCCTAGCCCTGCTTGTCTTACTAGTCATTCTCAGTATAAATTTCTATATAAAATTGGTACCTTACGAGTACTTAACTTGATGGAGGTGACATAGACATAGATGATGATTGTTTAGAAGAGTCCTTAGCCTTGGACTATATATCCTTGTGGTGAGTAATGACCTACTAAAACTCCGATGATGGCTTGTAGATAACAGTGTTAAGGATCTTGGTAACATTGTGTTTTAGTGAATTTAAGCTTATATTTTGATAAATGAAGAAGAAGAAACTAAATATGGGTATGGTTGAAAAAATTGTTTGGTTATGTATGCAATAAATTATATGATTGTGAAGAAATCATGTTTGGTTTGGAAGGATGACCTACAAATAAGACAATACTAAGAAGATTTGTTTGTTAGATAGATGGCTGAGTGCATTGCCTAGTGTTAGTTAGATCGTAGAAGCAAGAACTTCCTCAGAGGCTATCAATCCACACATTTTAAATAATTAAGTTTATAAACAAAATTATTAGGTACTTGTATCAATAATCAAAAGGTATTGAAATTGAATACAAGAAATTTTTGCTAAAAAAATAGACTAGAAATGACTAATATAGCAATAAGCAAGTCAATACTAGTGCTAAACAGGTCAAGTATGCTTCAAAAAATAGGTTGGGTGTCTATGAATAGGTAAAGACACAAAAAATTCAATTTGGTTAGGGGTAAGAGGGTGAAAATAACTTTTTGTTATTTTCTGCCATAGTGACTATCGGTAGTTGGGATGATCATTGATGGTTAAGGTGATTGTCGATGGTTGGATAGACTGTCAGTGGTTAAGACAACCATCGATGACTACTATGTGTAGTCTTTGGATAATAAATAGATTGATTTCAAAATATAAATAAAGTAATTTAATACTAAAAATTAAATACTTAGCTTTTAGAAGATTGATCGGATGAGTGGTTGAGGTGGCTGGCTCATTGGTAGAGTCTGGCATGATTTTGCTAGAGTAACGATACTTGGATATTGATCGAGGGATGATGATAAATTGTCTCTCTAATGTGATGGATGGATTTATAGATTACTAGAAGAACACCTATAAAATAAATATCTAGATGCAAAAGCTCTTGATAGTCATGGATCTAATTCACTTCCTACTATTTTCTTCTTATAGGCAAGAAAAGAAAGGTGCAACAAGATGTTAAATGGGCCTTCTAATTATAACTCACATATGCAATGGATCACACATGGATTTAGTGAGTTAATTTTAGAAAATCAAGGTGGATGTTTTTGTGTTAGTACTTAGTTGGTTAAGTGGTACAATGTTGACCATCAGTGGTCAAGGTGATCGTCAGTGGTCATCCTGACTGTCGACAGTTGAGGGCCAAGGTAGAAAGTGTGTTAAAGGGTGGATTTAGTCTGTTGGTCAAACTGACCATGGTTAGGATCAATTAAGGGTGAAAGGTTAAAATTGGTTCCACGAGGGTCCATAGGTGTTTCAATATTTGGAATCATGGTGTGTGGATTTTTTGTGTCTACATTTTGCCCCTTTTTGTTATGTAACTTTTATCAACAATCTACAAAATAAAAATGGATTGTAGGTCAAAGCTCTAGTTGCCCTGAGTATGGGAGGAGGTGTTCCCCCTCAAATTAGGAGTCGATGAGGTGAAATAAAATTAGGTGTGGGTTTGATGAGTGGGTGAGTTGATGGTTATATGGGTGAAGGATAGATTGGGCATTGAAGTGCAAACACACACACAAATTATGATAGCCAAGATCACGCATAGACTAGGTTGTCATAGTTAGTAAAAATAAATGTTGATGCTTAAAAAGAAAAGTGACAAGTGTACCATGTGATTGTATTTAGGTGTGGTGGGTAGGTATAATCATAAATTCAAGTCTCTTAGGAAATGTTTGTGTTGTGGTGGGTATCCAAGGTAGGAAGGGTTCCCGATGGAAACACAAACTAGTCAAGTGTCATGGGTATCCGAGGTAGGAAGTGCTCTCAAGAACACATAAGTGGGTTTGGTCTATGAGAGGTAGTTTAAGTTAAAAAAAGTGGTCAACATGGAAAATTTATCACTACAGTCAAAGGAATAGGCAAAACTTGTTGCAAAATGCACACTAGATGGGTTGAAATGGACCAATGATGAGATGACAAGGTGGTCAGCGTGGGTGGAGAGTTTAGTCTCCATGGGTGGGAGAATAGTTAACATGCATCAAAATAGTGTGATTGAATAAGAAATAGGTAAAAGGTTAAGAATTTGATCATTTATGGTGAGGGGTCTAAAGAGCGACCATTAATGGTCTCCCTGACCATTGATGGTTAGGGTGAAAACCCTAAAGCCATGGAGGTTAAAAGTAAAAGTGAATGTCATTTTCACTCATTGTAACTTTTGACTACTAAGCTCTAGTATTAGTCATATTGGGTGAATTTATGAAAAGGTGATTGCTAAGGTGTACTTAATAAGTTGGATTGATCAAGAGGATCGAGGTAAGATGTAGGGTGAGTATAAGCACAGACAAAGATGGGTGGGTCCATGAATTAATCCTTGATGATAGTCAAAGCATGAGGTAGGTGGCATCCTTAAATTGGTGGTTGTAGTTTGATTTCATTATAGCATTTGAATTGGCATTTGATTATTTAGGCATTTGCTTTGTTAGGTTGGGTTTTATGTTTTTTGTGTAGTTGATTGCCCTAGGTAGGGTTTTTTATTTTTGATCAATTTTTCTTGTAAATTTTAAAATTGACAAGGTGGGGTAGGTGAACTAGGGTAGGGGTATGTGTTATGCTATAATTTAGAAGAGATTATGGTTACTTGAGTGGTTGTTAAGAAGTTAAGTCTATGGGTGTTATGCTCGTAGAACACCCATAGTGACCATCAATGATCGAGCCAGGTGGAAAAAGATTGCAAAGTTAAGGTTAGAAAATGACTCATGATTGTGCTAATTTTGAATGGTATTTTTAGGTTACTAATATGAATGGGTATCTATTTTATTTAGGGTATAAGTAATGTGGAATATGAATTTAGGGTTAATATAAGAGAGGGAAAGTGTCTAGTTTGGAAGAAATGGTCAAATGGGGAAGGTCGAGTAAGTTTAAAAGTGGGTAATGGTATAGGTTAAATGAAAGCGATTAAGGTATGGTGAGTTGACTTAGTAATTTTAGTGACTTAGTAATGTTGTTAAGTTGAAGGGAATGTGGTAAAATGGCATGTAAAGGGCTTGATCAATAATTATGTCAGTAAGGTTTGATAGATTAGGTAAGGGGTAGTTGTGGAAAGTGACATGATTTATAGAGGTGAAATAGTCATTATTAGGTAGGGTAAGGTGAGAAGGTATAGTTCATAGGGAGAGTGTGGTAGTGAACTAAGTTGTTTGCTACTAATTATTTGTAGGCATGAGAGTAGATTTAAATGTGTTGTCAGGTGCTACACATCTTCACAGAGATTCACCAAGGGATGACCCTAGCTGATTTAACACATATGGAGGAGGTCGACCTTGAAGTGATGAGGCACTACCAGCATGTGTCCCATGATGCATCCATGATCATGGCCCTCATCAAGATATGGGATTTGAACATGAACACTTTCCTACTACCCACTGGTAAGCTCATGATCCTACCAAAGGATGTACATTGGATTACATGGTTACCCCTTTAGGGTGATCTAATTTACCACATTGAGAGGGAAGAGCATGATGATTTATTGGAGCTAGTATATGGAGATGACCAAGATCATGTTAGGTGGCATGCTGAGGGTTATAGTTACTCTATGATCTATCAGAGGGTGAAGGGTGAGAGGAGATTGGTGATGATGATGATGATGGCAGTATCATGCTTTTTCCTTCCTAACTTGAGCAGTGGGAGGTTCTCATACTTTCTATTGGGGGTTTTAGTTGAGATGTTACTGAGGTGAATAGTGTTTAGCTAGGTACCTATGATTTTGGTATAGATATACAGGGAGTTATGGGGTTTTAGGGCCCACAAAAGATATGGCATTAGTGTTGATATGGTTCTACATTCTTGGGCCTATGAGCACATCTAGGTGTTGAGTCCAGTGGGGTTGTCATGGGCAGGTTATGCCTAGATAGAGTTCTCAATTGAATTCATGTAGTGGAGAGATAATTTCACTGCATCAAATGTAAGAGGAACTCACAATGTTGATTGGTTCAGGGGTACACTAAATGCATTAGTTATTAAAGACATCACCTAGAGACCATATGTTAGGTTCCTATATTGGGATGGATACAGGAGACAAACTTTCTCCTTATAGATTTACAAGTGGATACTCAGTAGGCAGTATGGAGAGGTGGATCTTATCCCATTTGATAGGGTGTGTAGGTAGTTGGCCTTGTTTAGGGTATCCCAAGCACATTTTACAAGTATAGGCAAGAGGACACAAAGATCCTTCTACTAGAGACACATCTAGTGAGGACTTTTCTAGATCATGAGGAGTTACCAATTAGGCCACAAATAGATAACATAAGATTTATAAATGGCTACATGGCATGGTACCAAGATTTATACGTGATAGCAAATTTTGGTGATGGTGATGGTGGAAGGAGGCCTATGGATGTGGACCCAATTGGGAGAGGAGGACATAAGGCACAAGTACAAGGCAATATCCTAGATGGATATGTAGGATTGGTTCTAGCCAATGCATAGGCATAGGTCACAACACTATAGGGTCAGGTGGCTACCTTAGAGGGTTAGATTTCAAAACTCATGGGTGATAGGGACCAAGTGATAGGTTCACTAACCTTGGTCACACAAGAGAGAGAGACGCCTTGAGGTAGAGGGAAAGAGGAGTAGTGGCACCTACAGGACCACCAAGCACCATCTCGATGGAATGATACTTGGCCATAGTGGAGGACTTATGGTATTATGAAGCTATAGTCCTGAGGTGATGTCCTGATGATCCTTGATGGGTTGAGTATAGAGCAAGTTTGGTAAGTAATGATATTTTGGTGACACCAAGATAGTGGGCAGCATTTTTAGGTGGATAGAAAGGTATTATAAGGGGACATGCATGAGGACCTAGTGGTGTTCTAGGAGGCAATAATATGCCAGGAGATAGTGGTGCCGTTGGGGTATAGACACGACATGGTTTATGACATAATTTATATTGATGTATATCATTTTGATTGTGGCCTGTGAGCTAATGAAGTGAGATGTACATTTTGAGAGAGAGACATGCATATTTATTTGTACATATTATGATGTTATTTGACTCACAAGTTATATATATGATCCATGTTTATTGATTATTACTCAAGGTCTTTGCTTTGATGTTATGGAATGATGTGATGTTTATATTGATGATGTTATTTTGATTATGCTTATGTTATGGATATTGGCTATTGATGTAGACTCACCTAGCTAGGCATGCAATGAGATGTATCTTGTTTTATTCATAGTTATGCTTTTTTACATGTATGTTTCTGACATGATAAATTTTAATGAGTTTATGCTTCATTGTTTAAATTTAGACATGTGGTGGAAAATGGTTAGTTGATTTATTGTTCATGGATGGTATGACTTTATTATACTTGTGCTGGTTATGATTATGGTTATGTGATTGTTTATGACATAAATTGACATGATGTGATGATTATAGTTGTTGTTATTATGCTTAGGGTAAAGCACATGAAGAAAGTTAATCAATTACACTAGATGTGAGAACAAAGGATTAATCAAGAGACAAACCTCTTTAGTGAAAATATCAACTAGTTACAAGAGGATAAGAAGAGGGCATGATGCTTCTTCTTTGACAAGGAATAAGCCAAAACCAAATTTGGATTGGCTTAAGGAACTTAATCCCTTTGAATGATTCGCATTAATGTTTGTTAGTTGGTTAAAAAGGTGTCTTGACCACATAATGTCAAGTAAGCTCAAAATCCCTTACTTATAGTGTATAAAGGGGAGAAGGATGAAAATAGAACCTTATTGTGAGACTAACATGCCTCTTCTATAGGTTTTTGAAGAGTTAGTATAAATAAGTCTATGTCATGCAAAGTGTAGATTGATCGATGCAAGAAGTCTACTCATTGATCCGCAAACACCAGTAGGAACTTCACTACTTTTATAAAAATGTTTAAATGGATCTTTTAAATTCTCAATTTCAAAATTTACACTGAATTAGATGCATAAATTTCTCAACTTTTAAGATGTTGGAAGGATTAAATCTAATTAAAATCTAATCCAAATCAAGTTTCAAAACTGAAATAAAGGTGAATTGATAGATCACATCAATTATCCATTGAAACCATCAGATTTTTCAAATTCTCAATTTTCTCAATTTCTCATAAATGATCAATTCATTAAATTTTTCAATTTGATTTAAATCTAGATTATAATATGCAATTTAGCTAAAAATAAAATGCAAAAAATGAATCCATAGATCAAAACACAAAAAATGTTTACGGGGTTCAGAATTCTTACGTCCCTAGGTCCTTATCGAACCGATCCATTAATGTTGCTAAAATTTGCAAGCTAAAATAATACTTAAAAAAAATAAAAGATCATATCTCTTTGCAAAAATAGTGTTTCAGAGCTTCGAAAGACCTTGGTTGACTCAGCGTGTCCTTCACCTTCTTGAATCACACGTAGAGGCTTCTCCAAATGAAAATTGGTAACTTCTATAGCTCAAAATGACATCACCAATTCTCCAAAATGGGCAAATGAATATACTTTACAGAGCGTATCAGAATTATAAATAACTTTTTAGTTTACTCTAAGCTCTGGTTCAGCCTTTAAGGGCTCCAAAATGACCAAATACTATAAGCAGGTCTATAATCTCCAATACACAGTCGGCCAAAAGCTTGCCTTTAAATACAAGTTCGCTCCTTTCAAAACACTTGGAAGTCCATGGCATAAGCAGTCAAAGCTTATCCTTTTTACTTGGTAGGTCTACGGTTCAAGTCTTTGACCTACCTTTTTGGGCACTTAGACTATCCATTTGTCCCACATTTGCAAGTTAGAACAGTTTTCCATGCTTTAATAGTTGAGCGGCCTTCTTGCATAATGCTAACACTCCCCTTTTGGTGGGCTCTCCATGCCAAACTTAGCATGGGTTTGCTAGTTGGTTACCAACTTAGTTCATATATGATAACTTACCATGATAATGGAATCCAATCTTAAGGATTGACTCGGCATTAATCTTGGCTTAAGATGTGGAACGTTGGCAAGATAAGTCATGTGGCATGCATTACGGTAGACATAATAGCAAAGTTGCTAGTTTCTCCCATGTGGCATATGGGGCTTGCTTAGAAATTAAAAATAAATATTAAAAAGAGTTTTTAAGTGGGGTTTTATATGGACATTTCAAATACAATGAGATTTTTCTACGGACTTTGCAAATACAATGAGATTTTTCTATGGACTTTGCAAATATAATGAGATTTTTCTATGGACTTTGCAAATACAATGCATTTATTCGTGCACGCTGTCAAAGAAAAAAATCACCCAAAGTTTTTAGACACCCATTGATTGCCACATGTCACCATCTGATTGGTCCACTTGGCATGTCCACATTGTGCCACGTCATCTTGTGACAACATTTTTCCTTATCGCAAGAAAACTTCAACAGACCATATCTTTTGCATACGGTGTCCGTTTTGCAAACCGTGAAAAGCGTTGAAAATATCTCGATGAGATATACATTTTGAAATTAGTTTCATCATGACTTGGAAACTTTTTTTGAACTAAACTCTAGATCACACCTCCCTACAAAAGAGGCTTTTGGTTTCCAAAAGTCTACTATCACCTAAAATCTTATAACTGGTCTACTGCATCACATCACATAGAACCTAATTATAGTAAGAGATAAACATTGGCAAAATAAATGATTCACAAATCAACTAAAAATGCCTACACATGGCATGAGTAATGGAATCTGCAACTACCAATAACTTGATCACAACATACCAAAACTGTCTGCCCATGTCACATCCTGTAAAGCGGTGAACTGTCAATAAAATGAAACAATTCTCAATGTAAATGCAAAACAAGTTTGTTAATGTCAACAACATACACAAAATTTTGTAGACATGTTGCAATACAATGCCCTGGTATGGGACTTATATGCTAAGCAAATGTAAACAATGCAAAGTGTATATTGCCTAACATCTAAACATGCCCATAGGGTCTTAAAAATGCATCTATACATCCATGTGCCAAAAATAGATACATTCAAAATAGCAGTCAAATAAGTGTTGTAAGGAATTAACTTAACCTACAACATGCATTCTGCTATTATCTCCAACTGATCAAATGAGTTCAAGTCCTTTAGACAACTCACATAGCATAAATAGGAGATTCTAAAACATAGAGCTATTCAACATGAGAATTGAAATACTTCGAATGATGAACCTATCTTGAAGTGTTCTCACATGCTCTACTAATGCATCATCAAAGCTTGTTCTTTACCTTAATAGAATTCTTAACAATGCTTTGACAAACAAATGCATTATTAATCCACTTAATCAAATTTTTTGCCTAGTTAACTTGATTTCCTTAGTGGATTCCTTAACATCATTATGGATTGATTTAACTTCATTGACCATATTAACAGGTTGATAAATCATCTTAGTTTTACCATGTTTATAATGAGAAGATGATTGAAGTTTAAAACAATGATCAATCCAATGTCCACTCATATGGCAATGAGTGCAAACAACCTTCTTAGGTGAGGTCTCCCTTTTACCTCTTCTCGCTTTGATATGACAAGAATGGTTTTTAACACCTACAATTTACTTAAGCAAAGCATGTCTCTTCCAAAAAAATGCAACACTCTGGTTATGCATCCCACAAAAAGTGCATGGAAATGATTGCATTATCTTCTGAATGTTAAATCCAAATTTCTTAAACATAACAAGTGGATCAGAAGATTTAGTGCTAACTCTAGTGTAGGAACTAGGAGGTGGAATCTTAATACCTCTTCTACCTTCCTTCTTACACCGTACATGCTCTACTAGTGGCCTCAATCCTTTTCTATTAGAATATTGTCTTCCATTATCCATGGAGGAAGTTTCTCCAATTTCCACCTACTCACTAGTGTAACCCAAACCTGCATGAAGAGATCTATGCTCTACTTGTATTGGGTTAGTAATTCCTTGGCCATCTTGACCAATACCTCTTCCATTAAATCCCATTTTCTTCAACAATTTAGATCCTATACCCTTAGTGTGTTGTTTAAAACTACTAAAAGCATCATTACTTGAATCCGAATCTGAATAGAAAGAAGATGATGAATGACTTGGTGAATAACTTATAGTGCATTCAGTCATAGTCTTTGCATCTAAATTAGGAAGTATGGCCTTCTTTGGTTCACCATACTACAATTTGATTAAGATCTCATCCTTAGATTCAAGCTCTAATTTCAAACTTGCAATCTCCTCATCCAAGGAGTACAATCAAGCTCTTAGAAAAGCATTCTCATCCTGAATTTGTGTATTGATGGCTTCAAGCTCTTCCATCTTGGATTTATGTGACAACTTGCCCATGGTTTCTTAAAAACACATTAATTCCACAACTGCACACTGCAATCTAATCCAATGATATTGAAAACCAATAAACTGTAAGCAACTGTCAAATCACACAATCAAAAGCTAACCTGGCTTTCTAATTGCTCTTATACCAAAATTTGATCTGTAAACACTAGTAGGAACTTCACTACTTTTATAAAAATGTTTAAATGGATATTTTAGATTCTCAATTCCAAAATTTACACTGAATTGGGAGTGGAAATTTCTCAACTTTTAAGATGTTGGAAAGATTAAATCTGATTAAAATCTGATCCAAATCAAGTTTCAAAACTGAAATAAAGGTGAATTGATATATCACATCAATTATCCATTAAAATCGTCAAAATTTTCAAATTCTCAATTTTATCAATTTCTCGTAAATGATCAATTCATTAAATTTCACATTCTAATTTAAATCTAAATTATAATCTACAATTTAGCTAAAACTGAAATGCAAAAATGAATCCATAGATCAAAACACAGAAATTGTTTATGGGGTTCAGAATTCCTACATCCCTGGGTTCTTATCAAACTGATCCATTAATGTTGCTAAAATTTGCAAGCTAAAATAATACTTACAAACAACAAAAGATCACATCTCTCTAAAACAATAGTGTTTTAGACCTTCGAAATACCTTAGTTGACTCAGCACATCCTTTACCTTCCTGAATCACACAAAGAGGCTTCTCCAAATCAAAATTGGTAACTTTTGTAGCTCAAAATGACATCACAAATTCTCCAAAATGAATAAATTAATATACTGCATAGAGCGTATTAGAATTTTGAACAACTTTTTATTTTACTCTGAGCTCTGGTTCAGCCTCTAAGGGCTCCAAAATGACCAAATACTGTAAGCGGGTCTATAATCTCCAATACATAGTTGGCCAGAAGCTTACCTTTAAATACAAGTATGCTCCTTTCAAAACACTTGGAATTCTATGGCATAAGTGGTAAAAGCTTATCCTTTTTACTTGGTAGGTCTGTGGTTCAAGTCTTTGACCTACCTTTTTGGGTGCTTAGACTATCCATTTATCCCACATTTGCAAGTTGGAATGGTTTTCCAGGCTTTAATAATTGAGCGACCTCCTTGCATAATGCTAAAACCCCCCTTTTGGTGGGCTCTCCACACCAAACTTAGCATGGGTTTGTTGGTTGGCTACCAACTTAGTGCATATATGCTAACTTACCATGATAATGGAATCCAATCTTAAGGATTGACTCGGCATTAATCTTGGCTTAAGATTTGGAACGTTGGGAAGATAAGTCACATGGCATGCATTACGGTAGACATAATAGCAAAGTCACTAGTTTCTCCCATGTGGCATATGGGGCTTGCTTAGCAATTATAAATAAATATTACAAAACATTTTTAAGTGGGGTTTTCTATGGACTTTTCAAATACAATGAGATTTTTCTACGAACTTTGCAAATATAATGAGATTTTTCTATGGACTTTGCAAATACAATGCATTTATCCATGCATGCTATCAAAGACAAAAATCACCCAAAGTTTTTAGACACCCATTGATTTCCATGTGTCACCATCTAATTGGTCCACTTGGCATGTCCACATTGCGCCATGTCATCTTGCGACAGAACATTTTTCCCTATTGCAAGAAAACTTCAACAGACCATATCTTTTGCATATGGTGTCCGTTTTGCAAACCGTGAAAAGCGTCAAAAATCTCTCGATGAGCTATATGCTGTGAAATTGGTTTCATCATGACTTGGAAATTTTTTCCAAACTAAACTCTGGATCACTCATGGAAGCTAATTGCAGTGTTCAAAATTATTTTTCCTATGAGAGTCGATTATGGATTTCAAAATTATTTGATTCTGCTATTCCTTGATAATGGGTCTTTTGATTTTTTTTGTTTTTATTTGGGATTCTGGGAAGCTGATCAATGTGGTAAGCTTCTAATAAATTCCTTATTTCAACAAATGATTTAGTTAGCCATCCTTCAAAGGAGTTGTCTAAGTTTGTATGCTTTGTTTAATGTTATTGATATGTATCCTTCAAGGGAGTAATCCACCTTACTTTGAGCAATTTCAAATATGTTTTCAATAGTTGTCCTTCAAGGGAGTAGTCCTTGAATTCTTAGGAATGACCCATGATTGCTATTGGTTTGGATTTTGCTTTTTCCTTGTTTGATTTTGTTTGACATAGACATGCTTATATAGGCTTAGAGGTTCACCTTATTGAAGTCAAAACTAAAAATCATAAGAAGGTTGACTAGGTGTATAGAGGTTTAGGTGACAATGATCATGGAGATCCATCTTTGTGAAAAGGGGTGGAAGTACCATGAAAATCATGCCATGGGTAGAGCCGTGGTACCCATTGTTCAAGATGAGGCTATGATTGTGATGGAAAATCACATGATTTAGCTTTAATTACTTTCCCCTAAAATAGGGAGATGAATGTGATGTGAAATCAAGGGATGAGCTTAAGTTAAAATAAAAGGTTAACTTGATCCATTTTAACAAAAAAATGGATACAAATTTGAAGCATTGAGGGGCTCAAGCTCTGAGTTTCCCTCAAGAGAAGAAAAATGGTAAGCTCCTAATCTATACTTGTGGGTTATGATATAGGGTCCAAGCCAATTGAAAGTAAACTTGCTCCACTTTCTTTTTTACATATTGGTGACATGTTTATTTTCCTTTAGGATAAGGTCACCGATGTTGAGTTCTTGTACTCTAAGGTGTTTGTTATAGGCATGTTTAACACAATCTTGATAGACATGAAGATGGGTAAGGGCATCTAAATGATTCTTGTCAAGTAGCTCAAGCTAGGCTAAATGGTGTTGATGATAATCATCTTCAAAAATAAGATCCTACAAAGATACACGAAGAGAAGGAATTTGGACTTTGAGAGACAAGACTGCCTCTAATCTAAACACATGAGAAAAAGGGGTATCACCCATAGGGGTTTGAATACTAGTACAATATGCCCATAAGGCAAAGGGGATGTGTAAATGCCAATCCTGACTAGATGCATTAACCATTTTAGTGAACATGTTGTTAGGATTTTTGTTATAGGCCTCAACCTATCCATTTTCTTGAGGGCAATAAGGTGAGGATAAACTTAACTTAATCTTGAATGCATCATAAAGACCTTTGACTTGCTTGTTCTTAAAATATTTTCCATTATTGATGATAATTTTGTGAGGAACACCAAAATAGTAGATGATATGATGGTTGATAAAGTAAACAATTTTTTTTTTTGGGTTGAGACTAGAGGGATATCCTTTACCCATTTGGTAAAATATTTAGTCACAGTGATGATAGAATGGTGTTGATGCAAAGAATGGGGGTTAATCTCGCTAATGAGGTCCAAGCCCCATTGTGAAAAGGGCCAATAATCAATATAAATGCGAAGACTATGGCTAAGTACATGATGCAGATTAACATGTTATTGACACTTTTTCACATAATCATAATAGTCTTGGTTAAGGGTAGGCCAATAATAGCCAAGGTAAAGGATGCATTTAGCTATGATGAAGCCACTAAAGAGTCCCTCACAAATACCATCATGCTTTTCCATGATAGCATGAAAGGCTTCATGACTACATAGGCAACATTAAAGGAGGTCATCAAATCCATGTTTGTAAAAAATTCCCTCCATAATAGAATAACATGAGGTACTCTAGATAAATGCTGTTTGAGCATTCTTGGAAAGCCTAGAAGGAATGATGGCAAGGTTGAGATAGTCTAAGGTTTGTTGATACCAAGGTCAGGTTGGGTCTCTTCCACATTAAAAATGGTGGGAGAATCTAGTTTGACATATGAAGGTTGGGTAAGTATATGGATAATAAAAGATACCCTAAAGTCAGAGGGTGTAAATGGGATCTAAGAGGCAAGAGAAGCCATGGTGTTGGTGAACTTATTCGTAGATCATGGGGTTGACTAGATGTGGTAGTGTTCAAATGATGCTAAGAGTTTGTCAACTAGCTATTTATATTAGTGCAAAACATCACTATTACATTGGTAAGAGCTATTGATTTGATTAACCACAAGTTAGGAGTCACCAAAGGTATTGATTATTTTGACTCCCAAAGATAAGGTAGTTTAAAGGCCTATCACTAGGGCTTGATACTCAATCATATTTTTGGTATATTCAAAGTCAAGCTTGAAAGATAAAGGAAGAGACTCACCATCAAAGGGAATAAGGATGATACCAAATTCCACACCATATTAACATTTTGATCCATCAAAGAATATAGTGACTTGATAGGTGAAGTCCTTTTTAGAGAGGGTCATGATGGACTCATCAAGGAAATCAAGAGGAGGAGGTTGGTTATCTACTAATGGTGCTTCAGCCAATTGGTCAACAATTACTTTCCCTTTAATTGACTTTTATTGAAGAAACTCAAGGTCAAACTCCACTAAAAGCATGAACCACTGGGCCATACGTTGGTTTTGGTATGGCTTAGAATGCATATACTTGAGTGGGTTGGTATTGGTTATGACATAGGTTTTATGGATAAGAAGGTAGTGGCAAAGTTTGGTGGATATGAAGACTAAAGCTAATCAAAGTTTCTTGGTATGGGTATATCGAGTCTCATACTCTTAAAGTGTGTGGCTAATGTAGTAGATTACTTTGTGTTGTTCATTATGATGAATAATCATTGCCTGTAGGGAGTGGTCAATGGTAGAGATATAAAGGTATAAAGGTTGGTCATCCTTGGGAGGGGTGAGAATAGGTAAAGACAAAAGGTACTTTTTGAGTGAATCAAAGGCCTTTTAATAGTCATTATTCCACTTGAAAGACACATATTTATATATAAGGTGGTGTAAGGGTTGGAATTGGTCTTAAAGTTAGGAGATAAAGTGATATATGGATTGGATCTTCCCCTGCAAACTATAGAGTTACCTGAGGTTAATTAGAGGAAGCATGTCAAGGATGGCTTTGATTTTGGGAGGATCAACTTCAATCCCCTGAAGGGAAATGATAAAGCCAAGGAGATTTCATGATAAGACACTAAAAATGCATTTCTTAGGATTAAGGCAGATGTGGTAATGGATAAGATGCTCAAAGACAATCTTGAGAATGGCTAAATGATCCTTATGATACTTAGATTTTCCAAAGAGGTCATCTACATAGTCTTTGACAATATTATGGATAAGGTCATGGAAGATGTAAGTCATAGCACGTTAGTAGGTTACATCAGCATTATTTAGTCCAAAAGGCATGACTCTATAGTAGAAGGTCCCCTATGGGGTGGTAAATGTGGTCTTGTGTTGATCTTTAGTAGAAATTAGGATCTGATTATAACCCAAAAATCCATCCATGAGAGATAACATATTATGGCCGATTGTAAGATCAACTATTTAGTCGATGTTCGGTAGAGTAAAGTCATCCTTAAGGCAAGCAAGGTTGAGGTCATGAAATTCCACATAAATACATAGTACCCATATGGATTTTGTGATAGGTATGACATTTAAGATCCATTGGGGATAGTCAATTGGTTGAATGAAATTTATAGATAAAAGGATTTGAAGCTCTTCTTTGATGAGAAGGGCTATGCGACGGTGCATTCACCAGAGTTTCTACTTGATGGGCTTGGCATCATGGTTGTTGACTATGTTATGGGTGGTAATGGTAGGGTCAATTATTGGCGTGTATCTATAAGACCAAGTAAATTCTATGCTTTAGTCTTAGAGGAAGGAGGGGAGGTCCTGAAGTTGACATTCAGTGATTGGCCAATTTTTACAATGCAAGGGTTGTCCAAAGTGCCCAAGTTGATATCCATGGTGGATTCATTCAACATGGTTGAAGTCTTAGGAGGAAGGTATTTATGGATGGAAGAATTTGGGGTACCAAGGTAGGTGAGAATGGAATCATCATTTTGGCACTAAACAATATGAATGGTAGGAGAGTCATCTCCTATCATATCAAGATGGGTCAAAGGGATAGTTATGATTACATCTTCCTTTTGATAAGTTAGGGGTATGAATCTAATCATGTGGATGAAAAAAATTTAGATGGGATGATATCATCATACTCACAATAGGTGGAGGATAGTTTGGTGAGGAAGGGGTGTCTTCCTCAATAATGGTGGTGGTAGGTGGTTTGGTTTGCTTCTTGGTGGGTAAAATGAAACTGAGGCCATGTTTCTCATGAGGCTTTCTAGGCTCAATGGAAATCAACTCATGTGGGTCATGATCATATCATTCAAGACTAAATCCTTGCTAATCACACCTATGGAGGTATGTTTTGATGAAACTTAGTTTATCCAGATAGGAGAAACTAAAGGTGAAAGGTTGAGGTGAAGAGGAGGTAGTAGAAGCATCAAGTGGTTTGTCAAGCCCCCAATAGATGAAATGGGTTTGATAGCATGAAGATATAAAGGGAATAATGGATTTGACATTGGGGTCATATTTAGCTTGGTGGTCAAGTTTCCCATACTTTTGGGGAGTAGGGAAAGTGTCAAAGGCAAGGAGGTGATATTCCTCCATTGAAAGTCATTGGAATGTGGATTCCAAGTGGTCTAAGGTGGGGATCTGATTAGAGGGGATGGATGAGATAGTTGATGACTTGTTGGTAGAAGAAGTTATGAATCCCTCTTTCATGGTTGAGGTATTATTTTTGGTTGATGAGGGTGTGCTAGATGGAGGTAGGAGGACGTTGTTGGGTTGGTAAGTCATGTTGCATGATGAAAAGGGGCTTGGGTTAGCTTGTATAGTGATAACTTAACCTTCATGCTCAAATTTGATGAAATGGTGAAGGGTAGAAGGGACACAACCCATGGAGTGAATCCAAGCTCATCCTAACAAAACATTGTATTAGAATTTTCATTCTAATATATAGAAGAGTTCAGGAAGCATGTGAGGTCCTAAATAGATATGAAAGGAAGCAATTCCTAGGGTAGTGGCCATGGTATCATTGAAGGATCATAGGATGGCTGAGTTTTTGTACATGACATTATTTGGTAGGTTGAGTTGGTTATAAGCATGGGAGGAGATGATATTAATATTTTCTCCCCTATCAATCATAACCCATTTGATGTGAGTGTGGTTGATGTAAGTAATAATAAAGAGAGGGGGATCTAGGTCATTAGGATGGATAGAAGGTATTTTTGAATCCTTAAAGGCGACAAGGTTTGAAATTTGGAGAGCATCAAAAAAGGTTGCCAGAGGTTGAGGATCTTTAGGTTAGACCTCTATCGATTGCAATGCCTCTATCATTGCTTGATGATGATGAGGTGAAGTAGAGATCAACTGATATAGGCTCATCTTCACTAGGTTCTAATGAAGTTATTTGAGCACCACTCTCCTTATTGATTTAGAGAGGTCAAATTGGGAGGTACCCAAGATAGAAACCTTGGGATTGGCTGAAGGTGAAGGCACTTGATTTTGATTTGGTTGGGAGGTGGAAGATGGGTATGTACATGAGATGGACACTTTGGCATTCCCCTTATCCTTCTATTGAGCATGTGATCATGTGAACACATGGATAGTATGGATAGAGGAAAAAGTTGGCATAGGAGATTGACTCAATTCCTCATCACTTTGAGGTGAGATTAGGGGAGTAGGTAGGCATTGTTTAGTGGTATTTAATTGTTGGCTTGGTAATAGGCTTATGATAAGTTCAGCTGTTAATAGATTATTCTCATCATAGAGCTAATGGATAATGGTTTAGAGAGATTTTTAGTTATCTGTGTCATGGCCTAGTGTCTTATGATAGGAACACACTTGGTAATCATTATACTAGGCTAGGTTTAGACCAAGAGGGTCAAACAGATTGATATAGGGTAAGGTCAAGAAAGAATCTTGTAATAACCTTTGGAAAATAGTCGAGTAAGATTCAACTAAAGGTGGAGAGGTTTTAGAGGTTTTGATCTTGGCTGGTGAGATGGAAGTATTTTTGGTAATGGTCTTAATGGTAGGAGGTTTGGGTAAGGTTGTGATCTTAATTGATGGTTTTGGTTATGGTAAGGTAGAGGTTGATAAGTTAGAGATAAGAGGTTTTAAGGTAGGTAGTCTAGTTATTGATGGCTTGGTGAAGATAGGTGTGTCCAAAAGAAAGTGTGTCGGTGCAACCAATAGTGGTGGTTGGGTTTTGGTTAAGATAATAAAATTCCTAATCAAAGTAGAGGAATGAGGCCCTGAGATAGAGTGAAAGGCTGAGGGAGGTAGGAGTTTGGCCCTCTATCCCTTTGGTGGCTTTATATCCTTGGTTGATTTGGTTTTGTGTTTGGTTGTTGGGTTTGGTAAGGTAAACTATACTTTCACATATGGGTGATTATGGCTCTGTGTAGGGAAGGTGTCAAGGTTTTTGGTTGGTTTGTTTGGTTGGAGAGGGTTAATTTGGTTGTTTGGAGTTTAGGTGCATTTGATGGTTGAGAAATTGTTGGGTTGGTAGAGGTCTTTATCAATTTGGTTGATAAGATATGGGTTTGGATAATAGGAGTGGTGAGTTGGTTTGATAAAGGTGTGGTTGGAAGTTCCTACTTGGTGATTTAAGGGAGACCCAATTTATACCAATAGGTGGATCGATCCATGTCAGGGTTGGAGACAAATTCCAATTTTTGCACTAACCTAGAGAATGGTTTGTAGACTGGTTTTATTCCCTAGATAGTGGACCTAAAAGATAAGCCCATAGGTTGAGAAAGGGGAATGGTGACCTCATCATTTTCCTCAATAAAAGGATGTGAGGTATAAATGGGTGACTCCTCTATGGGGGGTATATACATGGTGGCTTCCTCTTTGGGAATGATCTCTAAAGGGGCAGTAAATTACCCGATAATTGAGGGAGAAGGTAAAATGGGTACTTGTTCTAGTATGTTAGTTGAAGGAGGGGTTGATGGATCCACTACCTCAATAAATGGAGAAATAAAAAGGGTTTCTTCCTTATTTTGGGTCTCCAAAAGAGGAGGAGGTAACTCCAGTTCCTTAATATGTGGAGGGGGCAGAGAACAGATAGATTAGGCTCGAGGTTCTTCAGCAATGAGCATGTTAAGAACCATATTGATAGTATGGGCATCATGATAACACTCAACCTTATTGCTCTCATTTTTGGTAGGTGCATGATTGGGGAAAGGTTTCCTAAAAATGTCAAGGGCTTGGTTTTGAGGTGCATTGGGCTTGTCCAACATGAGCTCCCCCTTATCAATGAGAGAATGGACAATGCTCTTGAAGGTATTACACCTACTAATGTCATGCCCAACTACTCAATGGAAAGAAAATAGGTCATTATTATTGTAATAACTAGGTGTAGGATGAGAAAAATCAAATTGATGAGGTGGTTTGATAGGAGGAAGCTCTATGATGTTGGTCCTTAGTAACTTCTCCAGAATTGAAGCATAAGATTCTCCAAATGGAGTAAATTGCTTTTTGTGTTCTGATTTTGGTTTCTTGTGTTTTTATTTAAGGAACTAGAGGAATTTGGTTGGTTTATAGATGGTGGATGATCAATTTTAAGGACAACCACATTTCAACTCCCTTGCTCTTGGCATTGGCATTGGTTTGGTTGCTTGTTTTGGAGGAAGAGGTATCATTGGTTTTATAGGTAGAGTTCTTATTTTTAAAATTTAGCTTTCCTTCATCAATGGATATATTTTATAGCTTGCACACCATGGTAAAATATTCATCAAAATTTTTGAAGCTCTATACACATAGTGTAGAGGATATGTGCTTAGCACATGCTCGAGCAAAAAGTTCTATCAGTTTGGGTTACAATAAAGAGAAGGAGATTTGATTGATTAGGCTTCTCCAACAGGCTACAAAATCAGAAATATATTCATCATCAAACTACCAAATAGAGTAAATGTCAGTGATGGAAACCTTTTTGGAGATATTTATCAAAAAGTGATCCAAGAAATTTTGGGCCAGATGGGTGAAGGAGAACAAAAAGTGTTTGGTTATGGTACTATACCAATCCAATGCCAAATCAGATAGGGATATGGGGAATGTATGAAGAAGGAGGGAATCATCATAGGAAATAAAATAACATGCATGCCTAAATTCCCTAAGGTGTTATTTAGGGACTTCCTTTAAAATTTGGATAAATTGGGAAGCACCCACTGAGGAGGGTATGGTCTGATAGGGACAAATGGGTGCATAGGATCATTACAGATCTGGTCATATGATAGGATGTTGTGAGCACTAAAGATGGATGACTATAAGGTTTTAATTTTAACCATGAGAATTTTCATTAGATATATTTAGGGTTGTGCACTTGGAAGTTTGTAAGGTGCATCTGTTATGGTGGTTGGGTAACAAATTGATAATTGGTTGGAGGTTGAGAAGTTGCCACATATTGGTATGTGGATATTGGTGGTTGGGTAGAAGCTATGTAGGGGTAGGTGGATGTAGGTGGTTGGGTATTAGGTAGAGGTACATGCCCTTTTAGGTTAGGTATGTGTCCTAAGTTTAATGTAATGGGCACCTGTTGGGTAGAAGTGGTGGTTAGGTTAGTGATCAAAGGAAGGGTAGTGACCTTTGTGGTAATTGGTGGTAAGGTAGAAGGTATAGGCACCACAAAATTTTAGAGTGGGGTTATGGTTACCAGATTAGAGGTATTTGAAGGAAGGATTTTAGTTCTAGTAGTAGGTACCCCTATGGTGAGGGGAGTATAGGTGGCTAATGGTTGGGTTGTTCCAAGGGTAGAGGAGTTGTTGGTGGGGGTGGAAGGTATAAGGGTGTTTATAGGTTGGTTTTCCATAGTAGTATCAAAGGGATTATTGGTAGATGAGGGAGCTTGGGTAGTTAATGGTTGGGTAGTGATAGTGTCAATAAAAGTATTTTCCATAAGGTGGGAAGGCATGCCATAAGGTGGGTCCATAGGTGAAACCAAAGTAGGGGCATAGTGAGGCATAGTGTTAAGATAATGTTGAAGGGCCACATGATTATTATCTAAGAAAGTGGTAAAGTCTATATATCCTTGGGGAAATTTTTGAGGGAAATAAGGATTTCATGAAGGGTGAGGAGTGTCTATTGGTTTAGAGATGTAGTCCATGGATAAGGAGGTAGAAGAGGCTAATTGGTTTGGTGATGTGTTTTGTTTTACTACGTTCTTTCACTACTAATGAGTTAGCACCACACAAGATAAGGGAAAGAGAGTACACAAATAATATCACCACTCAAATAGAGAGAAGATAAACAATGATCAAGGAAATAAAACAAACTAAAAAGTATGTTAAGTCCTAAATTTCCTTTTAGTCTCTCTTTTGGATTCTACTTTAAGCTTTCAATAAATTATGTGATTGAAATTGGCTTGTAAAGAAAGTACTAGAAAAGAAGTGTATGTTTGGTTTCAGGTTGTGTTTAGGTTCTCCAAAGGGATCTGTATTGGGAATTAATATGTGTTTTGGTATTTGGGCCTACCCCCTCACTTCACACACTACAAAGATAAGGGTGTCAGGTGCTTAGCAAATATATACCAATTTCTAGTGTTTATACTCAATCAAAGAGTTGAGTTGGTTCTTCCCTTGGTAATGATATCCAAATAGGATTGCTAAGAAAGGGTAAGGTGACCTCTAGGTGATGAAATAGTAGTCAGGCGTTGTCTCAAGTTGTTTGATTGATGAAGGTGGTTTGGTTAGTGTGTTCAACAAGAGTGATGCTATGATCAAATTACTTTGCTTTAGTTTAACTAAGTGATCTAAAATTGCAAGTAACTAATGTATGCATCCAATTTTAAACCCAAAATAAATATTGATTTCTTTTATGAGCACAAAATAGAGAGATGAATATATATATACAAACAAAATAAATCTAAGTAGAGACTCAAGGATCCCACTGGGTGTGCTAAAATGTTTTAGTGAATTTTAGCTTATATTTTGAGAAAGGAAGAAGATGAAAATAAATACAAGTATGGTTGAAAAACCTATTTGGTTATGTGTGAATTGAATTATATAATTATGAAGAAATCCTCTTTAGCTTAGGAGGATGACCTGCAAATAAGACAATACTAAGAATATTTACTTATTAGATAGATAGCTGAGTTTATTGCCTAGCACTAGCTAGGTATTAGAAGTAAGAGCTTCCTTAGGGGCTATAAATCCACACATTTTAAACAATTAAGTTTATAAATATAATGATTAGGTACTTTCATCAATAATCAAAAGGTATTAAAATTGAACATAATAAATGTTTGCTAAAGAAATATACTAGAAATGACTAATATAGCGATACATAAGTCAATACTAGTGTTAAACAGGTCAAGTGTGCTTCAAAAAATAGGTTGGGGGCCTTTGAATATGCAAAGACATATAAAATTGGATTTAGTTATGGGTAAGAGGGTGAAAATAACTTGTTATTTTATACCACTATGACTGTCAACGATTGGATAGACTGTCAGTAGTTTAGACAACCATTGGTGGTTACTGTGTGTAGATTTAGGTTGATAAATCAACTAATTGTGAAATACAAATAAATTAATTGAATACTAAAAAACAAATACTTAGCTTACAAAATATTGATCAGATGAATGGTTGAGGTAGTTGGCTCATTGATAAAATCTAGCATGATTTTGGTAGAATAACGGTACTTGGTTGTCGATCGAAGGATGGTGGAAAGTTGGCTCTCTAACATGATGGTTGGATCACTATATTACTAGAATAACACCTATAAAATAAAGATCTAGATGTAAAATCTCTTGATAGTCATGAATCGAATTCACCTCCTACTCCTTTCTTCTTATAGGCAAGGAAGAAAAGGTGCAACAAGACGTTAACTAGGCCTTCTAATTATAAATTTCACATGTAATATCTCACACATGGATTTAGATGAGTTAATTTTAGAAAATAAAGGTGGATGTTTGCATGTTAGTGCTTAGTTGGTTAGGCAGTGCAACCCTGACTGATGATGGTCACCCTGACTGTCGATGGTTGAGGACCAAGGTAGAAAGTGGGTTAAAGGGTGAGTTTAGTTAGTTGATCAAACTGACCATGGTTAGGCTTGGTTAGGGGTAAATGGGTCAAATTGGTCCTAAGTGGGTCTATGGGTGTTTTGATATTTAGAATCGTGGTGTGCAGATTTTTGGTGTCTACACATTGCTAAAAAATGGAGACATTTCAGTCTTTTAAGTATACCAATCGAGCATAACTTCCTAGACCATATACATCGATACATGATAGCCAATGATATACTTAAGATCTAATTCATTAATGATGACCATGGTTGCCTTAGTGTTGTTTACCCCCATCTAAATCTCCCCACTCAGCTGCTCCAGTTGGTCTACACAATGTTGGGCTTGGAGACCTATGAAGGAATTGTGCATAAGCTAACTTTACCAGTTCATAATGTTATCACACATTTTTTCCCTAGAATTGAGTAAGTATTGGAGTGATCTATCATTTTCATTCAAAGAAGTGGTGTGGATTTTCATAGTTGTCCTAGTGGTGGTGGTTATGGTGAAGTCTGCACTATAACTGGCTAAAGAATCATCTAGTTGTTGGTTCCAATCTAATAGGGTACATGTGATCTATTGTGTTTGTAGTGAAAAAATGTCCAACATGCCCTGTTAGTATTCCAACAAGGTGGTGAGCATGATATCCTTACTCTTTATATTATGGCCCAATGTGATGACTGTGTGGAGGTTTTAGGCTATGCACTAGTCCTTAGTCAAATAAGAGACCAATGTCTTGAGTCTGCACTAGTCAAACATGACTTGGTCCCTAATTGCTCAAGTAACCAACTTTGGGTAGGTGGATCAAATTTATAGCTTCATGAAGGCAAGCCTTAAAATATACATTATTTACCTTAGATTGATATATATTTAGCTCTAAATAGGTAGCCTTCTATAGAATGGATTCTTGAAATGTTATTGTGCCCTCTAGTTTTTTCTTTGAGGGAGCCTAAAGATGTCCAAGGAAGCTTCTTTTTTGAGTGAAAGTGTGGCCAATGTACTCATAATTGTTAAGGGGTCCAATAATGGCATTGTGGTAAGTGGGAGATAAAAATTGGTGCATCATGTACTAATAGTTGGGACATCCCAAAGCTAAACTCTTCCTAATGGCAATTCCAAGAGCTAAGGACTTGTCTAAGCTGTAGCTACTTGTTTTTATTTCTGTGCTGGCTACTCTATTTTTTCCTATGGCTACTCTAGTGCATATTGTTACTACATTGTGGCCTATGCTTCCAGCTTAAGCTGCTATGCAACATATTCATCCTTCTTTCTTTTTACTTCCTCCTCCTACACTTTCTTTTCTAGTTCTTCCTGGATAACTTGATGCTTTGATTGTTATTCCATGGCTTGCAACTTTTATGCATGTTATTCTTCTTCTTTCTTCTATTTTTTCAAGATTAAAGCCTTGGCTTATTCTCATGCATCTTGTGCTTGTGTTTGTATTTGTACATATACCTACACTTGTGTTTGTGCCTATACCTATGCCTAACCTTGTTGTTGGTGTAGGGATTCATCTTCATCTTCCTTCTTATTTTCATCTTCCTCTACTTACTATTATGCATGATTTGTAGCTTTCATGCCCTGTTGTGCTTAGTCCACTACATCCTATTTCTATCATTCTTCTTCCTCTACCTTAGCCTTGGTAGCGAGCTCAGTTTCCTTTTCCTTCTATGTTTGCTACTCCTATTCTTTCTAGGTTGTGTCAATAGATTTATGGGACTTTTTAGCCACATTTATGGATTTTTTTCAATCAACCTCTACATCCTTTGCCTTTTTTGTGAACTCAAATTATTTTTCTTGTTGACTAGCTTATTATTTCTAAGCTTGCTCCTTCTGTCACTTATTCTCCTTATTCTATACTCGTCATTCTACCATGTGATCTATTTCCTTCCTTGAGGCCTATTGTTTTAGATTAAGGTAAAAATAGGTTTTGAAGGGGCCCCAAAACCCTTTACATCAGATAAGATATAAACCTTAAGCACACCCAGGAAATGAAATAACCTGGAACCAACAAAAGCTAATCCAGATTAACCAATAATCTGAAAATAGCAGACAAGAGCTAGACAAACAATAACTATTAGTTATTATTTTTTTTTTACAAGACCGAAGTTTCATATCTAGAGGAGGGACCAGAAACTTAGATTTTTTCCTCTTAACAGTAGTCCAGCCATCCTCTACCTTAGCTGCCTCAGCAACCCAATCCTCTGAAGGCCAAGAATCATGAAGCCCAAGGGGCGACAAAACCTCAGCCAAAACCTTAGGAGAACCAACCAACAACTGACTCCTAGGAGAATCCATCAAAATAGGTGGAGGAACCACCACCACCTCAGAAATTGGTTCAGGAAGATTACATAATCTAATCTCCACTGAACCTTCAACAGGTACAGTCTCCAGCTGAGACTCCTGATCTGTCGAAGCAGATAAGATACTCTTTTCATTCTCATTCTCAGAATCAGTCGAAGCTTCCTCAGGTTGTTCTGCAATATAGTGATCATGATCAGCTTTAGCCCACCAAGAAGGAGATCTTCTGGGTCTGGATTTCCTTGCAGTGCACCGGGTAGCAACATGCCCCGTCAGGTGACACTTCTACATCGAAAAGGTAGCCCTTCAAAATCTAACATTTGCGTCCAAGATCCCCTAGGGGAATCTAGACAAATCACCTCAGGAAGGCCCTTAGAAACATCCACCTCAACCATAAGGCGAGCACAGGTCGATCTGAAATACCTCTTGGTTTCTGCGTCCATGAATAAAAATTCCCCTATGGCATTTCTGATGGTTTTAAACACTGATTCATGCCATAGATGCAATGGTAAATTAGGGAGCTGAACCCAAACAGGGATCTTGTTGAAAGTTTCTGTAATAGGATTGAAATCCATATGCCACCATTTGGTGAAGAGAGGGTATTTACCTTGCCAGAAGAAATTTCTGTTGGAAAGAATAGTCTTCCTATCCTCAGCAATGTGAAATAAAGCTATAAAAAAACCTTTACCACAAGGATAAATTTCAACATTTCCATCTATTAGTGGCAGCCATGTCTGGGTTATCCAACCATGTAAATCGACAAGAGATGGCCAACAGCCACGAAATCTATAAATAGCCACAGAATTTGAAAAGTACTCTGCCTAATCAAAGATTTCTTTAATAGTATCAGGATCAAGATTAACCCTGACAGGTTTTAAAGCACTTACAGGTGATTCGCTTAGTCTCCCAGAAGAAGCATGGCGTTTCACATCATGAATTTCGGCTTCAAAAGCAGCCACATCCGCATAAGTTCTTCCCTTTGACCTAGGGACAGACCCAAAAATAGGGGAACCATTTTCTGAATCCATGATTGGAGAAGAACCCCCTTCCACGACTAGGATCCTATCCCCATTCACTGGTAAGGTTTCAGCCACGCCAACTGCTAGATCTACAGTAGCCTGGACCAAGCTGGAAGTCCACGCTTGCGCCTGTGTGCCCGCAGCGTTCAAAATCTCCATGCGCGCGCAGGGAACAGGGGGCATGCGCGCGCTGGGAGCATTCAAAAAGTTTAACATTGTTATTTTATAGTGGGTTAATTGGATGTGATCTCTTTTACCTCTTCGATATGTGGTGATGAAAACAAATCACTTGGGCAGACTTCTAAGTTGGAAACTTGTGCCTTCTTACATCTGAGGGTGACTAGTCTATGTTTAGGTGGTGTTAAAGTAGAGGAAGGTTTAGGTTGTGCTTCTTACATACTGGTTGGTCATCTGAATGTACATTATTCAAGTGTAGAGGAGACCCTAACCTCTCACCTAGTTTGGTGTCTATGCATGAGGGATTCTGGTGGGCTTTATAGAAGGAGCATAAATATATCCTTAACTATGAAGGTAAGAGTAGGTTATGGCTAGAAAAAGTCAATCCATCACCATAGATGCTCCACTTTTTCTTATATGGTATCAATGATAATGGATATTGGGAAAGATGGAAGGTCCATCCATAGTTCTGGAGGAACATGATTATGCACTTGAATTATGCACATAGCCTTCCAGAAGAAGAATTCCTTCTACTCTTCTCTCTTGTAGAATTCTCCAGCCATGTCTACGATCATTACTTGTTAGACTTCTTTTTCATCCATCCCCATTTGTGGAAGGTCACATGAGCTTGTGATTTGGGGCACCTTCAGATCATCTAACCAAGTTATCATGATTCATGTCTTGTGATTTGAAAGAGGGGATGTAGATTTATTCTCTATGGAAAGCTTGCACTTTCCCTTCTGTTACTATGAACTGGTGGCTTCTTATGGTTGATACACTATAGGGATGACTATGCTAGGTGGTATGTCCTATATTGGAGTTGCACGCTTAGATACAAAAGATTTTTATTTAATGACTTCTACCTATGTCATGTCCATGGTGACAAATAATGGAAGTGAAGTGAAGGTAAACTGTGACAACTCATGAATGTGTGTGAATACACCCTTCAAAAACAAAGTGATAGTTGTGTGTTGTCCCAAAAACTACATGACATTCAATGGCACCTAGGGATGTGTATCAATTAGTTCCAAACACTCCTCCCACCATGATTTTAACTTGCCCTCATCTGCTAGGGCTATGCTTAGGTTTCCAGATAAGATTGGGGAATTATTGCACTAGCTAATAGTCTATGTTAGGGTGAACTTCTCCCTCTGAGGAATTCTATTATGTGAAATAGAGTAAGAAGATAAGGAATTGGTAATTAAATGTTTACTTCAGAGATGTATAACACTTTTCAATGTTAGTGAGCATCTCCTGAGTGAAGTACTCTGGCTAGTTGAATTGCTCATTCTTGTGGATCATGCAGTGGGTGATGTCCATGAATTCTTTTGGAATTTATTTCATAGACTTGGTCATCTGCCAAAAACTTCTTGATATACATTCCATGAGGATGCACACTAGCTCATCATGTATTTCCTTAATTGGGATCCCTCTTGATCCCTAAACATAAAAATCATAGACTTCCTATAGTATGGGTGACATTCTTATCTTGTATGGAGATATGGAGTCTCCTTGTATAGGCATGCCCAAAGCTTAGGCAATGGATTCTATGTTGATAACAATGGTGATTTCTAGGCCAATGTAGATATTATCATCTTTGTATATATTGAGCAAGACTTGGAAAATCTCCCCCAAGTCACCAAAGGTTGGCATTCAAAGAAGGCACTCAACATCTATGTTCTAGAAGTAGTGGGGAGCTATGAGAGAGTTTTGCAACATTGATGGGGTCTAGATGAAATGATTTTTGTTCTAATGCTCAAAGGAAGTTGAATGGCTCTAGATAATTGAATTTGGTCTATTTGAGAGCCATATAAATTCCCATTGCTTATTTTTATGCATCAGTTAGTCTCCTGATGAGTCATGAAGTATCCATGTTTTCTTAATGATGAACTTGAACCTCTAGTGGCTCTCATCACAATAGAACTAGCTTGGATCTTTGAATTTATAGGTCATGAAAATATGTAAAATAATGAAATTTTGACTTAGTTCTCAAACTTGGCCTTTATAAATTTTATGCCTATTGGTTTCCATGTAAATTTCATGGTTAGTTGTCCATTCCGACATGAATGCAATGGTTGATGTAGCAAATCTTATTCAATCTGGTAATCAAGATAGTCATTGACACAAGTGTGGTGATATGCCATTATTCTCTTTTCTATCCATACAAAGGTACAAGTAGATGATTTTGATGAGTCACCAATTTGTTGAAGATTAAGTCTATCAAACCTTGGATCCAGCATTAACTTCTGATGGATGACCATTATATAGTAGAGATCTTGTTAATGTGACTTATTCATACCTTTCTTGAACTTAATTTCTTTCATTCACTCCTATTGACATCTATGATGGCAAATGTGGATTATCCTACACATGGTTGGTGCATGATATGATTAGTATCTTGGTTCTCTAATGGTAGTGAAAAAATCATCTACAAACACACATAGATAGAAAAAGAAACACACAAAAAACATGCAAAAATGAAAAATTCCAATATATGTGGTGCTACTTAGCACCCATTCACTTAGCACAATGAGATCAATTTGACTATTAGCTGTAGGGCTTAAGCCTATAACCATTCACCCACCCTAGTAAAATAGTTCCCTAAATATCTCTCAAAACCATGGTTCCTTGTTGGGATAGTTCATGTATAACATAAGGCCCTTTCCATCGAATCTATAATTTGCCCATAAATGCTTTGAAATGACTATCCTATAATAAGACTAGTTCATCTTTATGAAATTCCTTATGGTGTAGATTCCTATCATGCCATTCTTTCTGGATTTGCTTGTGAACTTCCTACATCCATGATGCTATGCTTTTATACTCATCCATCTTATTTAGTTCAAGAAGTATGTTGGTGAGATACTCATGATCCACTAGTCACATGACCATTGTGATGTGCAGACTAAGTACTAAGTATTCCATTGGCATAACTAATTCAAGCCCATAGATAAAAAGGAATAGAGTAAAACATGTGGCTCTCTTATAGTGCATGTGATATACCCACATAATCATAGGAATATGATCTTCCCAATCATCCCTCTTGACATCATAGATCTTTGTCAACATTTTACCCAATACTTTGTTGGAATCTTTAGCTTGGTCATTCACTTGTAGATGGTATGTAGTGCTTTTATGATGAGAAATCATAAATTCCTCTATAAGAGAATCAATGGTGTTATTCATTAAATGCATTCCTTTATCACTAATGAGTTTGATGGGGCATCTGGACCTTGTAATAATGTTCTCATAGAGAAACTCTATTGCATCATTCATACCACAACTGGTTGTCATAACAACTTTAACCCATTTGGTGAAGTAGTCAGTCACAATAATAATATACCTTGTTGTACTACATTCACTTCATGGATTGATAGGTTTGATAAAGTCAATGCCCCATTTTTCAAAAGGTTGCTCAGCTAACAAAGGCTCTAAAGGCATTTCATATTTTTGTAGTGGTTTACCCATGCATTGATAAACATCATAGTACTGCACTACTCTATGTGCATCCTAAAAAATATTTGGCCACCATAACCCACTCTGTAATAGTTTCTTGGCAATATCTTCTCTAGAAAAATGTCCTCTTGCTACTCTTTGGTGTACCTCTTACAATATTTGAGGCCATTCATGTTCTAGAACAACCATGTGTAGTACTTCATCTTTTCCCAAATGATATAAAAGCCTATTAATGATGGTGTATGGTAAAGTTATAGTGACAAACTGCTTCTTGTCTTGTTCCTAAAAGTATGCAGAGAATACTCCTTGTTCGAGGAAGTTGGTGATTTCTTATAAATTTTTAGGAATCATAGAAATACAAAATAGATGAGCACCAAGAGAGTCTTCTTGTAATTTTTTTAGTTTTTTTCCATTAGGAATGTGGCTAAGATGATCTGGCCCCATGTTTTCTCTTCCTAGATTGACATTAATGCCAAATTGGAACTCCTAAAATAACATCAACCACCTAGAGATGTGTCCTCCTAGCATTGGCTTGTTGACCAGGTAACACAGAGCTTGATAAACCTTGAAAACTTTGAATGGTGTTGTAAGAAGATACTGTCAAAATTTTTGTAGTGTGAATACTATAGCCAATATTTATATTTCAATTGTTTTGTAGTTTTTTTTTGTGTTAGATAATTTATGGCTTACAAAATGAATGGGATGGTCGAGTCTCCCTCTCCTAGATATGAAAGCACAACACCAATTATGATAATGAAATCAGCAATGTGCACATGAAAGGGATTGCTCCAATCTAGAAAGATGAGAATGGGTATAGTAACCAATCTTTATTTCAACTCTATGAAGGTGGCTTGGCACTCAAAATTCTAGACAAACTTTACACTTTTGTGTAATAAGGATTCTAATAGAGATGAAATGGTTGCATATCCTTTGATAAACTTGTAATAGTGCCCTATATGGCCAAGAAAAGATCACACTTTTTTGGAGCTGACTAGTGGAGGCATACTCAAAATGACTATAATTTTGGCATGGTCTACCAAAATGCCTTCATTGCATACTACATGACTTAGCAAGACACCAACAGGTGTAAAGAGTATACATTTCTTTAAATTTAGAGCAATGTGAAAAGCTTGTTAGCATTCTAACATGAGGTACAGTTTAGACAAATATTCTTTAAATAAGTAAAATACTACCCAATCATTGAGATAGACTTCTAAGAAGTCATGAATGAAGTCCTTAAATGCAGTCACCACTGTACGAGATAAAATAGTAGGTGCATTTTTAAGGCCAAAAGGCATTATCTTGTATGCAAAATATCCCCATTTCATAACAAAATTCATTTTGGCTATGTCTTATTTTGTGATGGGTATTTGATTATAGCCATTGAATCCATCTATGAAAGAGTAGACTTCATGTCCTATAATAGATTACAAAACTTTATTTATGAAGGGAATTAGGAATGCATCATTCAGAATGTGATAATCTCCGCATACTCCGATATCCCCTATTTTATTAGGATACGCTATCATGGGACTTACCTAATCTACCTTTTCTACAAGATAGATTATACTTACATCCTACATTCTATCAAGTTCAGCCTTCACTTTTAGCTTCATGTTTGGATTTAGCTTGTATGGTCATTTCTTTATGGGTCATGCATGCTCCTTGAGTTTGATATGCATTTGAATAGAGATGTATCAAATCCTTATACCTCTAAAAATTTAGTGGGAAAAACATCTTGATAGTCTCATAGAAGTTGCATAGCTTTAAAGAATTTAGATTCTATCTAATAATCACCTTTATGTGCCAATTTGGGAACCTCTTCAGTTCCAATGTTTGCTACATGATTTTTAATTGGTTTTTGGTAAATATTACACTTTTCCTCATCAAAAAATTCTTTTATCATTCATTTCCCTTCTTGTTCTAGAATTTGTATGCTGTAGAATTTATCTTCTTTAATAGGTTCTATGTCAGTGTCCTTTATTGGTTCTACTGGCTATTCAAAACCAAATAAATCAATCAAATCTATATCACCATTAGAATCAAAATATTCAATGTCCTCTTCTTCATCTTATATTTGGTGGCATGGTTGGGTAAGAGATTGTTATTCTTTCTTGGTAGCTTTATATCTTTATAATGTTGTATTGAGATCATAAGTTATATTCTTCTACATAGTGGAATCCATCATGGTGCTTAAATATTCTGCACACCCATGGCCTAGTAAATGTTTGATTTATAGTAGTGCATTGTGAACCATAGTGTTTTAATCTTCAAAAACAAATGTTTGTATGAAATCACTTTGCACTTATGCCCAATGTTTTGTCTACCTCCTGTACTCTTGATGCATACACCATGTTGATGGTAAAGGAGAAAGTGTATAATGGAATATTTTGGGGCTACACATTCTTCAATCCAATCCTTGACACAATTATGAACATGAATTTCAAGACAATCACCTTCTTGAAATAAAATCCAATTACTTCTAATGATCTATGGTAACTGGAACATGTTAATCAAGAGTTTGCATGTATCATCCTACTCAAGCTGATCATTTCTATGAATTTCCCACTATTTCACTACAACTCTCTTCAAAGATTAATTTGAATCACTGACCCACTAGCTGATGGTAGGTACATGAACTTGTAAGAATAAAATGAACTAATTGATATCCTCAGTTGCATAGTACACATAAAGTTATCTTTTAGGTACAAAAACCATTCTCATAGGTTAGATATCATGATCACCTCAAGCCTAGTTGAGTAGGTGTGTGTATGAGTCTCCACTGATATATGAATCTATTTATAAATACAAAGTTCATTCTCTATTCATCTCTATATAATATTTCATATGATTATCTCCTTGATAGAGGAAGTCAACTTCTAAATGAGTGGGGGATTTAGCAGACATAGACATTTAATCTTCTATGATAAACTGGGTTACCAATAGTTGATTAACTACTAGTTTTGGCCTCCATTATTCATATGTCTTAAAATATTGAGTGAGTAATGATTTTACCTGAGGTTTACTATGTTCATACAAAAAATTACACTCAAATATGTGTAGAGCTTTAGGTTTTTATTTGAAATTGACCTTCATCCAGCTGGTTTCTTGTGCAACATATGGAAAATCTAGTTCAGGTAGAATGATGTAAGGTTTATGTGTCCTATTCAAAGGAATGATGACAACCTTATCTCCCTGATGCACCTCCAGTTAATTTTGTATAGTATTGATAATCATCTGACCATCATATGCTTATTTCTAACCAATTAGTGTAGGGTAATGTGTTGTTATAATCTCCATATCGATGACTTCAAAGTCACCTCATAAGGTTAGTTATATGACTTTGATCTCAACATCTTCTAATTTTATAATAGGTTCAACTCTTCTATATTCAATTAAGCTTAGAGTTACTAGGTTGTAACTTAGAACCGATCATCCAATAGCCTCCCATGTAGACCTAGGAATCATGTTGACTGTGCTACCAAAATCAAAGATAGCATTTGGAATTTCATAGCTTGTAACCTCAATGTTAATTCATACGTATACATCCTAGGGGTTCTTTATTTTGATGTACCAATTAATATTTTCTATGTCCTCATTATGCACACTCTAGTAAATTACACAGTAAATTTATGATATTCTATGAGATGTTTTCATTACGTAGTGTGCTTATAATTTTTAAAAGATCTATGATCATAGTGATAAATCCATCATGACTCATAATGCACATGATCTAGCCATACATTTAGGTATCTATTTCTGAAGCATCTCATTTAATAGTGTCTTGATGTTGTATGTTCTTCAATATCTACATAGCTTCATACATGAGCCATTTTTATATAGTTGGGTCTGGGTATTTGTCCAATTTTAATTTTTAGATTCCCTAATCCTGAGGCATTTCAAGAGGAAACAAACCTCTTTCTACATCCTAGTGTCATGTAATAGTGTTAAGGAAGTCATCTTCCTTAGGTTGTGCATTCACCATATTCACATTTCTAATGGCCTTATCCTTTCTTTGCTTTTCCAATATAAGACAATTTTTTGTCTCATGATGGTCATATATTCTATAGTATACATAGTAAGATTGTCTTTAAGGATTCAAAGGGAAATTTCACTATACATGATTGTACTTTCCACATAGATATCATTCCAAAAGAGGCCATTGATAGTTATTACCTCTACTACCTTGGTAACCTCTTTTGTATCTACCCATAACACCTCCTCTATTACACTGATAACCTCCTCTATAAGTTGTTACTACACTGTGATCTAATGATGATGTTGTTGTGTATTATATCTAATTCCAAATTATTATTTCACAACTAGTGGAGTGTAACTCATTTGTTGATGTTGCATCATGGTTGAGCTCCAGGGTGCTACGTACTAGTATTGTGGTGATGGTGGTGTCCAAATCAGTGAAGGGTCCAACCAACCAAACATTGAGTTTGGTATTGTGGTAAATTAGGAATCCATTATGGACATACTTAGGTCACACAACCTTTATTGACCTTTGGGCATAGAATTATTTGCTTCATCGAGGACACTTATTGTGCAGTGATGGTGAATAATTTTTTGGTGATGTTTTCCTTGAGGTCCTATAAATCCCTACATTTCTTTCCATAATAATTGTGTGACTTACAAAAATTTCAATACAAATTCTATGGGTTCTTAACATACTATTTTAGGATATGGCACTACATTGTTACGTGCCCTACTACTTGAAAGATTTCATAAAACTCTATCTTGATCTTAGGACAATCATTTCTATGATGTCCTTTCCCATACTCCATACACCATAGATTCAACTTAGGTTTATCTACCTCATGGTATTGCTCCATTATTTTCATAAAATATTATAGTGTGTTTTCAATCTTAGAATTCATGACAGGATCTTCTCCATAGTTTCCAATTCTCTACTTGTAGGGCAGTAGCTCTAGCATCTACTTTAGTAGCATATTGAGTTTGCGTAATGGAAAATATTATTCTAGAGTGCAGTCCTTTGATGAACCATGTAGGTTTTTCTTTGTCTATTAAGTAAAATTCCACCTTATTCATCACATCAAATAATCTATGGTTATAGTCATTTTCTGATTCTCCTGACTTCTACCTTATCTCCTTCAAGTCCTAAATAGTCCAACTTGTACATTTATTTATATTGAATTATGTGATGAACTATTCCTTAACCTATTATAGAGTTAACCATAGAATGTCTCTATGGTATATGAACTCAAGTGATCTTTCAGTTAGTGACCCCACTAACTCACACTTTTGAATAGCTTCATTAGTAATGCCCTCAACTTGCTGTTTCATTTCATAGGTTAGTAAGTATTGTTTAGGGTTTGTAGACCCATCATAGATTGTTAGGTTTATAAATCCTCCTATATGACCCATTATGTAAAATGGTTTTAAGGGGATCTATTGCACAGTTTTTACAAGATGATTTTATGTTCTTGGTTATCCTGCTTGCATACTATGAGGATTTACCTACACACTAGGAGATTTAATGTGCACAATTTAATTTTTTATGTTTCCTTATTTCTTTGCTTAGTTTCAACAAGACCTGTGGCCTTAAAAGCCTTTCAAATTGGTGTTGATTCAATTTTAGTAACTAAATTATGCACTTCATCTAAAAATTGACCTTCCAACTAATGTTTTCATATTTTATTGGTTGAAAAATTCTACTAGAATATAATAAATTTGGCTATGGGGATGTGTGCTCTTCTGGTGAATGATTCTTTCTTACGACTTCTTCTCATGCACTTAAACTTATGATTAATTTGAAACTATGTTCTAATTATTTTCTAAATTCTTCATGTCCTTCTGATAATACCCATTCTTGTAGCTATGCATTACATCTATTATATAACTACTCTGCTTCTACATTATTCTTGCCTTCTTCTTCAAACCTCTCTTCTTCATCTCATTCTTTGTTAGTTTTTTCTATCTATCAACATTCATCATCTTATTTCTTCATCCTTCATCTCTTTCATCTCGCTTATCACATCTTCTTCCTTATTCATCACCTAATTTACTACTACTCTTACCTTTACTCGTAACAACCTAGGTATTCTTTTATTTATTCCAACTATTTTGTTGTCATGATTCACGTTCTAAATATAAGATTTTATTTTGACTCTGCTTTCCTCATGTCTATATTTTAGATTCAAGTTCAATCCTTATCTACTCATTTACTCATCATTCACTAACATGTTGCACACACCCCCATACACCTAAAGTGACTAATCCATATTGGTTGGAGTAGACAACATGGCCTTGTTCACAACCAACATCTTCACAAGGAAAGGTAATCGCTATAAAAATTTCCCTCTAATTCCTCTCACAAACAAGTCTTTCATAGATTCAAAAGTTATGTATCCTTGTACTACAAATCATTGATGTATCCATCTATGGTAGTAGCAACCCAATAATTTATTTGCTCTCATCCAATTAGATTCTAATTTCTACAACCAATCTATCTTTTATTCTATCCAAATGATTATTTATTTCATTCTTAGGTTAAATCAATAATATTCAAACCATGATAACTAATTATCTATCAATTCAATCAAATCACACCAAAATATTTCATAAATATCTCCATAGATATGCTCTTAAATGATATCTTGTGTGGTAAGACCAATCCATTTGGATTCTTCTTCTACAAAGTTCCATATTTTTTGGTCTAACATGTCTCAATGTCTCTCTACCCTAGTAACTATTGTAAATTAGACTCACACCCTTATGAAGGTAGTTTCAAGCCTTCACAGTCTTTTGAATCATGGAAACAATCATATGTTATGGGTGGCCTAATCAGTAGATTGAGTCTCTAGATTCTAAGGGCTAGCTCCCTTTGGTGTATCAATTAGGATCTTTACTCTATGCTACAAACTTCTGGGGAAAAAGGAGAGAAGGAAAAGGAAAGAAAAATGAAATAAAATACTATCTAATGATGGTGATACACCTAAACTTTGATTAATCCACACAATTTGAGCTTTTAAAAACACTAATCAGATAATAAACAAACTAAAATTTTCACCCCAATTGACCCCTATGCATCAATATTTCATGAAAAGGTTCTATCTTATGATCAAATCTTAAGGGAAATGATGGAATGGGCCTGATTCAAGACACTAACTATCCACTTATATCCACTGTAACCTCAACTAAAAGATATTAAACACATAACATAACCTACATAATCTAATCAACTAGTAATTAAGTAAGAATCAGGACTTGACAAAGAAGAAAATTCTATCACATATGCAAATTACTGACATAAATACACTATACCATCACCTTGGAATCTAAACATTTTCCTTCTATTAATGTAAAAAGGTTACACAACACAATTTTTTGGCAAAGTATGGTGTTGCCAAAAAGAGGATACAATTCAAGGCTAAAAAACTAAATTATATAGAAAAAGTATACAACAGCCAAGAGATTGGCATTGAAAATAGAAGAGGAGGTCAACTCAGTCCAACTTGTGCTATCACAACCTTCAAATAAAATATGTTTTTATCTTATGCCTTGCATGAAAATCTCTTTGGCATTGAAAATGATGGAGAGTTCAAATTTGAGTCAAAACCTTCATCATGCATGATGTTATGCCAATCTCCAAATATAAAACTCCACTTGAATTTTTGGAACATAAAGAACAATTTCCTTTTCATGAAATCAATGCCAAAATTGAATTTAGAAGTCCACTTGAACTACTTAAAATGTTAAAAGATTTTAACAACATAAACAAGAGTGCATGCATGAAATTCCATGTTGGCATAGAAGCGATGAGGTGGACCCGAGTTAGACAATTCAAACTCTTGAATGGAAAGCCATGCCATAATATTCAAAGGAATATGCCTCTTAAACTATTTGAAGCTGAGTTGGATCATTGAATGCATGAGATGACTAGGATATAAACTTGACTTCAACAAATATTCAATTGAAGCTTTGACCAATCAACTATAGATAGCCTTTGCTTACATGGAAAAGGACCTTGATGAGTGAGAGGTGTATTCATATTGAAATCCTTGTCTTTGTTATGATAATTTATTAGTCTAATGGTTTCAGGCTCTTTACTTTTGTGCATGTATTTCTCTGACATTTATTTCTCTATGGTTATTTCCTTTGCCTACTTCTTTCAAACTTCATTTTTTTCTTGAGATTTTTATTTCTGTTTATATTCCCATGGACAATATTTCTTTTGTATTTTACTTCGAGCTTTCATTTTGAGTATTTCCTTTAGAGTTGTTTCTATTCATTTCTTTCAGACAAAATTTTTGAAGGAATTCTATGTTAAGATTTTTCTTGAACCATTCCTTCGAACAAAAAGTTCAAAGGAATTAGGTCTTCTAGCTTTTGTAAATGCCCTTCAAGATTTTTAAAAAATATCTTTCAAAATTATGATAGTATCCCTCAGAATTTTGATAAGTGACTTTACCAAAGGGAAAGTGATCCCTTGACATTTGAAATAGCTCTTCAGGATTTTGAAATGATCCCTTCAGAAAAATTAAAGGTACCCTTTGTAACCTTTCAAATGATCCTTCAACTTTCCAAAATTTCCCTTTGAGATTTTCTAAAATAGACTTTTAGCTTTTTCAAAGTATCCCCTCAGCCTTTCTCTAAGTGACCTTCAATTTCTTTGAAAATCCCTTCAGCACTTTGTAAATGGCCCTTCAAAATTTATGAAATGGTCAGTCATCTTGTTTATTTCCTTTGGACAAAAAGTTTAAAGGAAATCTTATAATGGCCCTTCCCGAAGAAAATGACCCTTTGGGCTTTTGTTCTACACCTTTGAAAGAAATTGAATAGTCCACTTGCCCTTCTGAATTACCTTTTTCTGAAGGGCATAGACCATTCAACAAAGTTGGAAAGGAACTTCTAGAAAATGAACAAGCCCTTCAAATTTTTTGACAATACCCTTTAGGCTTTTGTAAATGGTCCTTTTCTAAAGGGAAGGAACCCTTTGGATTTGTTTTAATTCCACCTACCCTTTTTATGAGTACGCTTTGGGAAAATGAAAGTGTAGTTTGAGAAACTATGTGATGGTCCTCAAAAAAGTTATTTTAGACAAAAAGTCCAAAACAATTCAGATATTTAGATGAAACTTGAAGTCTTCCTTTCATGAAAGCCCAAAGTATTTCTTGTGCTTTGTGAACTACTCTGAGTAAAAGCAAATTAGCAATGACATGAAAAGATTCAAATGATAAAGGTGGTAATTTGACCTGTGGGGTCAGAATTTTCAACATTTTACTGATTCTATTGGGAAGCATACTTGCTATGCTTGAGAACTTAGACCATATACATAACATTTAAACTCATAAAATAATGGTAAATCTAGTCCATGACTATAAGTACAACCTTTGATTTGAAAAAGACAACCTTCATCCTCCAAAATAAGAAGGGAAACACACAAAGTAGGGAAAATTAACTAAAAAGTAAATGTGTAAACAAGCACTTATTTGGAATAAAATAGAATGAAACTATTGTGCTTGAATATCACTTAGAGGAAAGCAAAAAAAACTATGTACAAGGAGATTTTCTCTTCAATATCAATGTTTTAGATTTATCCCATTGACTGGGGTTGGAAGCTCCTAACCATCCATATTTTCAAGCTGGAAGGCATTGTGGAATTTATAGCTGGAGATTATGTATGGGCCACTCTAAAGGGAATCAAACTTTGTGTTCATTCCTAGTTTAGATTTATCCTCATCCCACTTAAGGACCACATCTCCTTATTTGAAACTTCATGAAGAAGATCCTTTATCAAAAGCTCTCTTCCATTATGCTCGATGAATCACCATGTCTAGCATGGACTGATTTCTTATCTCTTTTAGATCTATAAGCTCAGCATACTTGATCTCCATAGGCTCATTCTCCAACAACTGAAGCTGATGCATTGGTTCTAAAGCAAGAAATTCAATAGAAATGGGTAACTTTGATTTCTTATCATATACCATTTTGTATAGAGAGTTGGTTATTGATATTTTGTAGGTGATCCTATTAGCCCATAAATTTGACTTCAACTTGAGATGCTATGATCTCTGATTATATTTAATAGTCCTTATTATGATCTTAAATAGGTTTTTATTTGTAGATTAAATAAGGCCATTGCCTTGTGGATAATAGTTTGAAGAAGTGATAAGATAACTTCCATGTTGGACAGCCCATTGGCTGGTCCTAGTTCCCATGAAAGCCATTGCATTATAAAAAATAATAGTTGAAGGAATTCCAAATCTAGTAAGCAAAACTTCATAGAAACCTAGAACACTGGTTTCATTTGCTTCTTTCAATGCCACTACTTTCAAACATGTGAAGTAATATGTATCAATTAAAATCCATTTATGTCCTAAAATTGAAGGAGGATTTATGAGACCAATAAAGTCTAATCCCCATTGTATAAAGGGTTGATCCACCACAATTTATTGGAGAGGTAAGGCTACAAGTTTCACTTTTCCTATAAACATATCACACTATTTGCACTTTCTAACCTGTGCATAGAAATCACCAAATATACTAGGCCAATAGTACCCACCTATCATGATCTTAAGGGATTTATTTCTTGTAGAAAAGTGTCATTCACCATGTCCATTATGGAATTATTCAAGCAATCTCTGAGTTTTGCTTGGCTCTATACATCTTAGCAACATGCCATTGATGTCTTTCTTAAAAAAAACACTATCAACAAGTAAAAATGGAATTGATTGCAACCTAAAAGATCTTCTTTTTGAATAACTTAGATGAGAGGGATAAATACCATCTTGAAGATAGCTTATCAAGTCATGAAACTAGCTGGAAGGTGAGGTAAGACCAGCTGCAACCTATTCATGATTTGACATCAAAACAACCTCATTAGTCTCTTGCAAGTTTTTAGTTAGATTCTCACAAAGTCCTTTACCTCTTACCAAATTTGTGACCTTAATTTCCACATTGTATTCCATTACCATGGTTATCCAACCAGCTCTCTTCTCATTTATATCTTTGTTTAAAAGGAACTCTTTGATGCTTAGATGAGAAACCATTAGGTGTATCTTATTGTTAGACAACAAGTATCTAAACTTTTTAAGAGACTTGATAACTAAAAGTATATGTTTTTCAATAAAAGAATACATTGTTTCATACTCTTCCAAAATTTGACTAAAGAAAGCTATTGGCTACTCCAAAACTTCATGATTTTGTTGTATAAGAATGCCTGAAATGGTGTCCATGTTAGCATAAGTATAAAAAAAGAAATCTTTTATGAAATCTATATTTATAAGTGTAGGATCACTAGCTATGGCCTTCTTAATATCTTCAAAACCTTTTAATCCTTCTTTGGACTAGTTGAAGCTCTGATTCTTCTTTAGCAAGGATGTAAGTGGCTTAGCTAAAATGAAAAAATCTAAAATGTATCTCCTTATGAAGTTGATTTTCCCAAAAAAGATTTACATAGACTTTTTATGCTTAGGCAAGGAAAGTGCAAGAATGGAGTCTACCATTTCAGAATCTATGCTTAAACCATTCTTTGAAACAACATGTCCAAGAATATTACCTTCATGAACTGAGAAGACACACTTTTAAGATTTAGAAATACCCTAGATTGCATACACCTTTCGAACACTTACTTGAGATGAACCATGTAATCACCTACATTATTTGAAAAAACTATTATATCAACCAAATAAACAATTACAAACTTGTTAAGAAGGCCTTGGAATGCCATGTCCATGTCTCTCTAAAAGGTTTTTCCAGCATTAGATAAATCAAATGGCATATTTTTGTATGCAAATGTCCCCCACTTGGTTGTGAATGTTGTCTTAAATTGGTCCTCTTCTTTGACCAAAATCTAATTGTAACCACTATATCCATCCAATAAATAAAACCTCTCTAAACTTATAACTAACTATAAAATTTGTTCCATTGATGACAATGGATAGTGATATTTAAGTGAAGCCCTATTCAAATCATGAAAATCAACACATAATCTAATCTCACCATTCTTATTCTATATTGGAACAAGATTTTCCACCCAAGTTGAGTTCTTGATTATAAATATAATAGCTAACTCTACGATCTTGTGAATCTTAGCTCTCATCAAGGCTCAATCTTAGGATTGATGGGCCTTTATCTTTGTCTCATCGATTTAGTTTTAGCCTCTAACTCAATGGTGTGTTGAGCTAGACTTGGGTCAAATCCTTTGATATCACTATATTACCACGCAAATATATCAACAAAACCTACGCATAACTCAATGAAAGCTTATTTTTGTGAGGGAGTGCATACCTTACCCAACTTCAAAATCTTACCAACTATAATCTCTACATTGGCATAGTGCTCTTATTTTGTTGACAAGGATGACTTATCTTTCCTTAGCTCATCATCACCACTAAAAATATTCTCAAGTGTGACCAATCCCTTGGGCAACTTATTTGTTTTTAGTTTAACAATCTGATCACCATACTGCTGTAAGTGCTTTGATTGGTTTTTTGAAGAAAACTTAACCTCCTTTTGTAAGAATCTCACAATCTAATTGTCATCTTCAAACACTTGCTAATTATCATGATTATATATAATAGGACTTACAACCACCTTTATGTGTGATTTAATTTTATCACTTTTTATATCAATTGGGATAATAAATTGTGATCCAATGGTAGCCAACCTATTTGCATGTTTATTTTTGCCTCTTGGTATTACCTGAATGTTAAAATCTTGGAAATATTCAATTAAGTCCCATATTATATTCTTATAAGACTCAAGAAACAAATTTTTACATATATTCAAACCTCTTACTTGGTGAACTATAAGTTCACTATCACCAAAAACTTGTAAGGTGTTGACTTTCATCTTCCTAGCCCACTACAAACCATGAACTAGTGCTTCATACTCAGTAAAATTATTTGAACAACCAAACAAAAATTTAATATAAGATAAATACCTTTGATTTATTAGAGAAACCAACATCATTATAGCTCTATTTCCATGCTTATTCCTTGATCTATCAAAGTATAATTGCCATACACCTTCACTAGACTCATCATCCTTAACCATGGTTGGAATTGGTGCATCATTCTCATGAAGGCAATACACACTAAGTCCTTATTATTTAATTAGAATATAAGGATCATGCTCATGTAAAATGGAAGCCCAATCATCAATTAAAAAATTTGGAACTCCATCCACAGGTGATTCACTTTATACTTAATTAGCTTCTAATACTTCATCTGAGATGATATAGTTAGTATTCACAGCACTTGGCATGTATGGCTCCATATGAGAATGTGTAATATGTTTAGAATGAATTGTTACCTTGGTACCAAACCTATTTCTTAACATTAAATAATTCTAATTATCTTATAAATATCCCCTAATCTTTGAGGTGAAGTCCCTTGAAAGGCACATAGTAAAGTAAGGAGGCAAGTTTACCACAACAACATTTTGCTGAATAGTAACATTGGGACATACATGTAATGCCAATTTTAGATATTTTATGATGCCTACCATCTTTATTGGTGATCCATATAATCTCAATAACCCTTTATTATTTGGCTCATAAATAAGGCTAAGCTTGTTTGTAATCTGTTTAGGCATGACTGTACTACTAGCTCCACTATCCACCATACAATTATGAACCAAAGTATCACCTATTATAAAAATAAGATATAAAGGAGGAGTTTTATTTTCCTTTACCTCACTTCTATCCAAAATTTCCATCTTATTTACTTTTTGTACTTGCTACTTAGTTGGCTAATCCAAATTAGCTAAGACAACACCTTCTTTCTCAACTGGTTTTGGAGACAATTTGAGAGCTAAAATATCTTAGATGAGCATATCCTTTTATACTAGAATGGAAAGAGAATCCCACATGATAATTATAATGTTATACTTCATCTAATCTATTAGACTAAACTAAGATCCATTAACCTTTGGTTGCACTTTCTAAAGAAGTGGTTGCTTATAAACTAGAGGTATTCAATGAACTTTACTAACCTCTGTATTCTAATTTTTTTGAGTTGTCAAGGTAAAAATTTGTTGTTTTATACTCTTAGAAACAACATTAGGAATACCTAAAGCATTTATCACCTCCTACAGCTCATTAATGGCTCTTATTTTAGCTCTAGTTACAGCTATAACTTGACCACTTGTACTGTTAGTTTCAACACCCCGAATAAAAGTAATATGATCATCCAATTGCCAATTTACATTAATGACATTAGGCTGCCCTTGAAATTATTGAGCCTCTCTTTGTGATGCAAAACTCATATCTTGGTAATAACCTCCTTGAAAATAAAACTCTTCTTGTGCCATTTGTGGCATAGTGATGTTTTGTGATACCAAGGCTTGGTTTTGAGCATCACTAAGATTTGAGGACTGCCAACCTAAATCTTGCATTGTGTTATTTTGAGTTGGGGTGGGAATAATGAAATTTGAAGTGGAAGGATCATTAAGATCAAGGGAAACATATGGATTAGCTAGAGTTATGGCTCCTTGTCTTTGGTAAGGATGTCTATTCTCCCTAAAATCTTAATAAGGAGGCCTTTGATCTTTGAAGGGCTTATAGGTGTTCTAATTTTATTATTGATAGGGCCTATTATACTGATATTTATATCTCTTGAGTCACACCATTTCATTCCTAAAATATTGTAACAAGCTTTTCAACTCTCCTATCTCACTAGCTTGACTAGTAGGGGCTATAATTTGAGCTTGAGGTGTTGGAATAAGAGCTAAGGATGGGATTTGAGGAACTTGAGGGCCTAGTATAGAACTTATTTCTGAATATAGGCATTAGAGGTCTTGGATAAAGCTTACCAATTTGTATCAATCCATTCTTTACCTTTATTTCAATGTCATAAGCATCTGGAAAAGTAGTACCACACATTGACTGTATCATCACACTAATGTCAGAGTTAAGGGATTTTAAATAATATATAAATGCATATTCAGGAGATGAGCTAATCAATATAGGTTTCCTAATCCATGTCTTTTAGAATCTGAGGTTAAAATTAGACATGAACTCATGAGGAACTTTATTTATGGTAATTAATTTCTTAACTAAAGATAAGTAATCAGATTTGTCCTCAAATTGCTTGACTAAGGCTACACCCAATTCATCCTAGGTAAAAATGGAATTTAGTAAGAGGTTTTTATACCACTATAATGATTTTCCTTTGAAAGAAGCAACAATCTAATAACAACATTATCCTCAATAACATTATGGACTAAACAAAAATTAGCCACATCTTAGATATGCTCAATAGGGGTTATTTGATTTTCTCTTGAGAAGAATGGGATACTCTTTGAGGGAAGACACTAGAATGTCATCAAACTAGGCTAAATTTAGTGGGTTACCTCTATTGAATGGAACAAACATCTAGTTTCTGATGGCCATTTGGATAGTGGGGATTGTAGTGCTTAGAACAATAAGATGACCAAGGGACAAATATCTATTTTGAGGATATGGATTTACCCTCCTAAACCTTGATCTCTTATATGATATAAATTCAAAAATAATACCTTTACATATTGACCTTGTGATAACCTTTGGCATGAAAGAATTTCCTAAATGATGCTATGAGATATGCAATTGGATTTTGGTGATGATGAATATCTTCTTCTACTACAAAAAATTCTTTAGATATGCAAAAATTTATTTGAGGTCCCATCGAGCGTGCCAAAAACTATTATCAATCAGACTCAAACCCTTGTGAAAGTAATTTTAGGACTTCATAGTCTATTGAAACATGAAAATAATCATAGGTTGTGGGTGGCCTAATTAGTGGGTTGAGTCTCTAAATTCTAAGGGCTATCTCCCTTTTGTGTATCAATTAGGATCTTTACTATACGCTACAAACTACTAGAGAAAAAGGGGAGAAGGAAAAGGAAAGAAAACTAAAAAAAATTCCTATCTAATGATGGTGACACACCTAAAATTTGATTGATCCACATAATTTGAGCTTCTAAAAACACTGATCAGATAATAAACAAACTAAATTTTTAATGCCAATTGACCCCTATGCATCAGTATTTCATGAAAAGGTTCTATCTTGTGATCAAAGCTTGAGTGAAATGATGAAATAATCCTAATTCAAGGCACTAACTAGACACATATATCCAATATAACTTTAGCCAAAAGATATTAAACATAAAACATAACCTGCATAATCTGATCAACTAGTAACTAGGTAATAATTAGGACTTGAAAAGGAAGAAAATTCTATCACATATGTAAATCACTGACATAAATACACTATACCAGCATGTTAGAGTTTGAAAACTATCCTTCTATTAATCTAAAAAGGTTACACAACACAAATTTTTGGCAAAGTATGGTGTTGCCAAAAAGAGGATACAATTCAAGGCTGAAAATCCAACTTATATATAAAAAGTATACAAAAACCAAGAGATTGGCACTGAAAATAGAAGAGGAGGTCAACTCAGTTCAATTTGTGCTATCACAACCTTCAGATAAAATCTATTTTTGTCTTATGCCTTACATGAAAATCTCTTTAGCATTGAAAATGATGGAGAGTTCAAATTTGAGTCAAAACCTTCATCATGCATGATGTTATGCCAATCTCCAAATATAAAACTCCACTTGAGCTGCTAGAACATAAAGAAAAATTTTCTTTGTTTGAAATCAATGCCACAACTAAATTTAGAACTCTGCTTGAACTACTGAAAATGTTAAAAGCTTTCAAAAAGATAAACACGAGTGCATTCATGGAATTCCATGTTGGCATAGAAGGGATGAGGTGGACCCAAGTTTCAAAAGTCAAACTCTTGCATGGAAATCCATGCCATAATATTCAAAGAAATATGCCTCTTGAATTGCTTGAAGCTAAGTTGGATTGTTGAATGCATGAGATGACTAGGAGATAAATTTGACTTCAACAAATAATCAATTTAAGCTTTGACCAATCAACTATAGATAGACTTTGCTTGCATGTAAGAGGGCCTTGATGAGTGAGAGGTGCATTTATATTAAACTCCTTGTCTTTTTTATGGTAATTCCTTGGTCTAATGCTTTCAAGCTCTTTGCTTCTGTACATGTATTTCTCTAGCATTTATTTGTATGTACCTATTTCCTTTGTCTACTTCTTTTGGCCTTCATTTTTATCCCAAGATTTTTATTTCTATTTATATTCCCATGGATAATATTAATTTTATATTTTATTTTAGGATTTCCTTTAAAGTCTTTCCTTTGGATTTGTTTCTATCCATTTCCTTTGGACAAAAAGTTTGAAGGAATTCTATGTCGAGCTTTTCCTTGAACCATTCCTTCTGACAAATTTTTTTAAGGAATTAGGTCTTTGAGATTTTGTCAATGCCCTTCAATATTTTTAAAAAATATCCTTAGTTATTATGATAGTGTCCCTTAGAATTTTGATAAGTGACTTTCTTGAAGGGAAAGTGATCCCTTGGCATCTGAAATAGCTATTCAGGCTCTTAAAATGATCCCTTCAAATAATTTTAAGGTACCCTTCAAAACCTTTCAAATGATCCTTCAACTTTCTGAAACTACCCTTTGGGATTTTTAAAAATATACTTTCAACTTTTTCAAAGTATCCCCTTAGCCTTTCTCCAAGTGACCCTTCAGGTTATTTGAAAATCCCTTCGACACTTTGCAAATAGCCCTTTAGAATTTATGAAATGGTTAGTCATCTTGTTTATTTCCTTCAGACAAAAAGTCTGAAGGAAATATTAAAGTGGCCCTTCCCAAAGAAAGTGACCCTTTAGGCTTTTGTTCTACACCTTTTAGATAAATTGAATACTCCACTTGCCATTCTAAATTGCCTTTTTTTGAAGGGCATATACGCTTCAACAAAGTTGGAAAGGAACTTTGGGAAAATGAACAAGCCCTTCAAAAATTTTGACAATGCCCTTTAGGTTTTTGTAAATGGTCCTTTTCTAAAGGAAAGGAACCCTTTCAATTTGTTGTAAAGTCCACCTACCCTTTTGATGAGTACCCTTCGAGAAAATGAAAGTGTCCTTCAGGAAACTATGTGATGGTCCTTGGAAAAGTTATTTTAGACAAAAAGTCTAAAATAATTATGATAGATAAAACCTAAAGTCTTCATTCCATGAAACCCTAAAGTATTTCTTGTGCTTTGTGAACTAATCTGAATAAAATCAAATTGGCAATGACATGAATTTTTTTGAATGATAAGGGTGGTAATTTGACCTGTGGGGTCAAAATTGTCAATAGTAACCATATTAACATAGTTTCCTAGAGTGTGTTGATGCTCACCACATGATTATTAATAGAGGTTCTTGAAGCATCATAACATGCTAAGGATGATGATAGCTTAGGTTATATTTTAGTGCTTAAGATAGTGCATAGTATTCATACATAAGGTTATAAAATAGAATCATAGCGAAGATGAATTATTGTGTATTAAGTAGGAATTAGGAACAACTAGTAATTCATTAACATTTATAGAGTATTCAGATTTAATTAGATAAAAAGTAAGAAAAATATTATACATGAGAACACATGCAAGGAAAAAAGTAGAAACACAATAGGTAACCATAACCAAAATAGTCTATATTGATCTTTTCAAATGTGAAACTCTAATATTCATACAAATACAACTATATATAGACATTTATAGTCTATGACTGTTCATATTCTTCTTGTACTTGGTGCCAAAAGTGAAATCTATTCATATTCTAACCTATTACAAGTCATAGAGATAGGAAAAAATAAATATATATCTAATAAACTAAGTACATAATGCATTAATATAGAAAAATATCCATCATATCTTTATTATCCAATTTATTGTCCCAACAATGTAGTTCAGACTAGATTAGAGGATGGTGATGATGGATTAGAATATTAGGATGATCAAGACTATTTGACATGTTATTTTTTAGATAGATGTTAGGTGTGATGATGATTGGATTGAGAGTTGAGTTGATATATTGATGATAAAGGACTTGAAGGAATTATTAGATATTATATGAATGAGATAGGATGAGCAACTTAATGATGGGATTAAGATGATTATACATTAATACATGTGAGAGAGGATAGGGGAAATGATGAGTGTGTCTATTATCAAGCAATCATTGTTGTAATAATATTCATCATAGTCTAAGAAATCTGATGTAAATTTAACATTAGGCAGTATGCCCTATGATATAAGTATGACCAAAAGGACATTGTGCCAAATTGCAAGTGAAAATAATGAACTATGCATCATCAAGGGCACCTAAAAGAATGATTCTATATTTTTGTGTCATCATAACATCCTTGTTCATTTTCCAATATAATAAAAAGAGACATAATTTGATACTAAAAATAAACATAGACAAACAAACTAAACATAAGACAATCAGATATGTTTGTGATAAAAAACATCCAAACAAGTCAAACAATAGATAAGTAACACACACAAGTATATACATGCAATGCCATTATGTCTTATCTAATTGATGAGAGTTGACAAGGTGATTGATCAGGTGATGAGTTGAACCAAGTCAGTCATGATGACCATGATGTGAATATGGATTAAGGATATGGATTTAGACAGGGGTATAAATTTTGGGTAGACTAAAGATTTGGATTAGGATAAGGTTATGTATAAAGACTTAGATGCCAAGATTAAGACATAAGATAAGAAAACATGAAAACATGATAAGACGACCAATATATAATACAAGGTAAGATGACTAAGACCTTATATAAGACAATTGGGATATTTAGGACATAGAACAAGATGACATAAGACAAGTCAACTTAGATGTTTTTTTATTTTTATGAATTTTATAATTTTTAGGGTTTTTTAGAATATTTAAATTTTTAGGTCTTTTAAGAATATATATGTACACCATAAAAATAGGGTTACTATCAAAGGGAATACAAAGCCTAGAAACCAAGATAAGGATGGATTGAATGATGGATATGATGACAAAAGGATGTGGGTGATGTTGAAAAGGGGATGAGGAGCAAGGAAGGATGGAATAGTGATCACCAATGACCATATTGTGAAGGAACCATATATTTAGTTTCTCAAGTGTCCATTGAAGGACATGCTAAGATGATTTTAGAACATTTCTCAAGACATCTTCCATGTCCTTAAGAAGGTCAAGACAAGAATAAATGATGGACATAATAGGATGCAAGATGTTAGATTATGGGTAGGATCAATAGATCGAGGGATGGGAGAGACAAAGATGACATGAATGGGATTTACAAGGGACATCATGTGGATGAAATGGATTTGCACCCAAATGTTGAGGTACAATGCAAATAATAGACTATTTTACCATGATGCTGAAAATTATTTTTCATCATGGTACTTGCCCAAGGCACCAGAAGACAAGTTTTCACCATTGGAAAAATAATTTTTTTATGGCATATCAATTTATTAGAGGCAAGTGGATGCAAGATGCAAACATTTTTGTGATATTCAACCAAAACCTATTTTAGAGAGATGTGATACTAGGATTATGTTGTCACTATTAGATGTAGAGATATCCTTGTAACTTTTATTGACTCTTGATTAAGATGCCTCTAGACATCTAGACTAGGTATCTTCATCACCCCTATGAGAGATAATGTTTCCTAACATATTGAGTTGAGGTATGGATTTATTTAGGGTTTGGATTTTATGGTAGAGTATATGACTTGATTGGATGATATGATCATGATAGGAAGGTGTATTGTGTGATTGGGAAGTGGGACTAATAGTTTCACACACCATTGGAGATGTTGGACATTGCATATTTGATTGGTACCATATGAAAAAATACTTTAAGATATTTAATACACTTTGACTTTGTGGTTTATATTTGATCAAATAATTTGAAGGATTATCGATCATATTGATAGTGATCTTGACAAGGATTTGATCTTCAAATTGGATTTATCTTTGACCACCCCTTGGTTCCTAATTTATGTTTCACCAAAGGAGATTAATATTTGAATTGACATATGATGATTATTTTGACTTTGATGGACCCCTAGTGTCTCAAATATGGTTTCACTAGGGGAAGAAACTTTTTGGCTAGGCTGATAATTTGAATTTTATTGATTTTAACTTAATAGATCAAAGATGATTCGATCATCATTTATGACTTTTTTAATGTGGTATGTGAACTCTATATTTGTGGTATTTATTATGTTTCTCAAGAAAGAGTCCAACGATGTATGTTCATGTTCATCCCCATAGAGCGAAGTGATTAAATGATCATTGATAGGAAGAAAGGGGTCTATGGTGGATGAAGGTGGGGAAGATAGTATGATGAGGTCAATGAATGGTGGTGGGATAACATGATCTTCATAGGGGTTCCTTTAAGACTTAGTTTTGACATCAGATAAAATCTCCTCAAGATTATAAAAAGGATCACTAAGACTAGCTATAGTAAATGCATTTGAGGTAGGATCATATCCATTATGACAATATTCGATAGATAAAGTTTGTAAGAATTATGTTATGACTTCATCATCCTGAGTGGGATCAAATGATATTCCTTGTGATTGGTTTACATCTATATTGGTTTACTCTCAAATAGTTGCATTTCATCATGGGTTACAATATCTATGAGTGATGAAGTTTCTGATGAGGAATCTGATTTAGATATTGGTGTTAAAAATGATCTTGATGTAGATAAAACTAATGTTGATTCTAATGTATATAACATGATGATTCTAGTAGAAAATTTATTATTTGAAAATGACCTCTCAATGTGGGGTTTTTGAGATGATGGAGGGAAAATGGATTCACGAAAGATAGTTCCATGGAAGAGAGACTTATTAGAAAAGGGAGGAATAGTTTTATGGGGAAGTGACTCTTCTTTGATGGAGGATTTATTAGGAATAAAAGCTCTTAAAGTAAAAGTAAAATGTGTAATAAAAACAAGATACAAAATAATAGACAAGAATTAAAACACATTACACAAATATTCTATGAAAAACCCCTACAAACAAGCAAGGGAAAAAACCATTGTTAAATTAGTATCTTATAGACTTTATATTAACACAACATCAACTCTCTTATACAATAGCTCCTCCAACAACTCAATGGTTACACTTGAAGAATTTAGGTTGTGAACCAAGCATAACAATTCCTCCAGGATCCAAGCTCTAAGCATGTAAGATCAAAGTTACATGGACCCTCTAACATGATGAATTATAATGAGAATGATTATGCTATTAATATAATTTACAATAAGAGAGAGAAGAGAGAGAGTAACATCATGGGTGGCCCAACAAAATTTCCACACTCCATGTGGGTTAAACAATGATCATCAAAAATTGTATGTCTTCATGTGCAAGGGTCAAAAAAGTGGTCCATCCACTTTAGAAAAAATCCAAGCCACTTATATGTGGCTCTAAACATTGTCTCCCACTCCACAAGTGAGGATATAAAATAATATAAATAAATTGTCTTTTTCTTCCATGTGCACACCAAAGTCCAAAAAGTGGAGCAATCACCTTTTAACTTTATCCACACATGTGAACCATGGGATCCCTTATAAATTTGACCCATACCTAATCCTTGATTAATTATGCCACAATATAAATCCCATGTGACTATCAAGGAAAAACCCATGTGCCTTGGTGGAGTGCTATGCCCCATTCCTATCACATCAAACTGATCACATGTAAGAGACCCTCCATGGACCCTACCACATCACTAATCAACCACATCACTAAGCATCCACATCACCAACATGTCATATCACTATGAATAGTGACTATGAATAATGATTCATGAATATTGATGGTTAATAGTGACTTCACACCTAACCTATGCCCATTTTAAGTCAATATACATAGGCTTTTACCGCACCTGAGTACTCTAAAACTAGTTGTCCATTAATACCCTTTGTTTCCCTAAAATAAACCTAGTAGAAGTTTTCTTACACTACTAAAAATTATCTACCCTGATCAGCTTAGTCAACATCTAATCCTCCATAACATATTGAAATACTTGAAGTGGTTCTTCACTTCTCCATAGACCAATCCTCCAATCAATATTCTGACATGAACCACTCACAACTCCCACCACTTGAAAGTATCTAGTTTAGTGCTCACCATAGAAATATGAGGCTTCCTAATCCTGATGAATCTAATACACAAGACAACAACATCTCTTCTCCTCTATTATAGGATGATCCTAGGAAGACAACTCAATAATGCAAGAAGTGGGGTACTTCCTCTCCCTCTCTCTCTCTCATCCTTGGTTTTCTCCTCATACCATATTCATTACATCCTTGTCACTTGAGCCGTCAAAACAATGATCATGTTGGGGCCTACATCCAACATGTCATCAATACATAGCATCAACATCTTCTAGACACTTTGGATCTTTATGAAGGTAATGAATATCTTGTACTACATGTTCAATACCTACACAAACCTATATAATGACTTCTTTAATATGCAAACCAATAAGTATTTTGCATCATCTATATATCTATCTCTCCCTAAGAGAGATCACCATGTAGGAATCATGCTACTCTAACTCTATGAATAAAAATAAGTGCATGCATCACTCTTAATACTAGTGAGGAGAGAAGACCTCATATAAGTTAAAATTAGGCTTCTCCACATAGCCTTTGAATCTATCAACATGGCACAAGTTCACTGGGCCAATCACAATTCTTAAGAAGTCATTGCATTAATCTGTGCATCACTACACCCATCAAGTTTTTGATCCCACATCCAAAATGCATCCTGATCTACCAAATTTTTTCAAAACACCAACTCATATGCCTCCAGTGTTACTCCATGCATCAATCTACCTGGCTAACACCACAACCATATGCACAACACTCCATCACCCTAAGTTATATGGTCAACACCAACCTTCTCTTTTCAAAAACACCAGGTCTCAATTGATATTTTGCATGTAGCCTTTAGTTACCAATTATGCCAAACATGACACAAGTGGACCAATCATAGATACAGGGAAGTTATTGCACTAATTAGTGCACCAATGTACCTACCAAGTTTTTAGCCTAAAAAATGCATCCATAATTCATAACCATTCTATCACATGTACAAACACATGGCCTTATCCTTTTGGGAACACTAGGTCTCACTTGTTCATATTCATCTTCATCCTTAACTACTTCAAAATAGGTATAGCTTTAGGTTTCTTTGTACCTCATTCCATTGCATGGATTTTTCTTCAACATCTCAACTAATAACATGTGGTGAGTAAGATACCACATAATACATCCCTTCTATTATTTCCAAGAACCACAAAAAGGTCATGCCTTATCTTCAACCTCCTCTAAAAGAGACCAACTTTTTCCTTAAGATGTAGAGTTGCTTCTCCATCAGGAATAATATGTAAGCTACTGAATTATCTAGTAAAGTTTTTTAAGCTTTCTCCTTTAACTCTCATATGGGCTTCTCAACAGCAACATGAAGAGAATAAGATATTCACACAGAGATTCTCTACCTTGATCCATAGAGAGATACATGCAAAAATAAACTTTTGTTTTCTTATTTAATCTCCAACTTGGTCTCTCCCCCTGTCATGATAGCTTCAACTTGCATAAAATAGCCAACAATAGAAAACACTCACACACATGGAGTTTTTCACCATGGCTCTGATACCATTTGTTAGGAATAAAAACTCCTACAGTGTAAGTAAAATGTGAAATAAAAACAAACTATAAAATAATAGACAAGAAGAAAAACATATTACATAGAGATTATGTGGAAAACTATTTCAAATAAGCAAGGTAAAAAACCATGGGCAAATATGGTAGCTTCTAGACATTATATTAACACAACATCAACTCTCTTATACAATATATCCTCCAATAACTCAATTCTTAAACCTAAAGCATTTAGGTTATGAATCAAGTATAATAATGCCTCCATGATCTAATTTCCAAGCATGCAAGCTCAAACTTTCATGGATCCTCTAATAGGATGAATTACAATGATAAAGCTTATGTTATTAATAACATTTACAATAAGAGAGATAAGAGAGAGAGTAATATTAGGGATGGCCTAATAAATTTGTCATACTCCACATAAGGTGAATAACTATCATCAAAAGTTATATGTCTTCATGTGTAATGGTCAAGAAAGTGGTCCATCCAGTTTAGAAAAGATCCAATCCACTTCCATTTGGCTCCAAACATTTTCTCCCACTCTACAACTGAGGACAAATAGAAATAGTAAACAAATTATCTTTTTTTTCCATGTGCACACCAAAGTCCAAAAGGTGTTTCAATCACATTTTGACTTTTTCCACACATGTGAACCATGGGGTACCTTAGAAATTGACCCATACCTAACCCTTGACCAATTATACCACAAGACAAACCCCGTATGACTACCAAGAATAAGCCCATGTGCCTTGGTAGAGTGTTATACCCCACACCTATCACATCAACTTGATCACATATGAGAGACCCTCCATGGGTCCTACCACATCACCAATCAGCCACATCACTAACCATTAACATCACCAACATGACACATCACCGTGAATATTGGCCATGAATAGTGACTTCACACCTAACAAGATTTGTCATAGATAGGGGGATTTGATGTTGATAGGATATAGGGATGACTCAATCTAGGATGGTTATTACATGGAAAAGATTAGGGTCATGACCTTCATTGAGGAGGGAAAAATCTTGATCATATTTAAGAAGAAATTCTTGGCATACTTCTTTTTGCACACTTCTAGGTGTGGACGTATTATATTCTCCCTCAATTTCAATATCACCTTTATCAATTAGGTTTTAGATATAATATCTAAAAGGGTGAAATCTATTAATAGAATGCTTAAGGGATTTATGGTATAAATAATTTTTTTTTGCTCGATACTATGAGGGCATATGTTTCTACAAATATAGAGGTCTTGTTTTTGGATATATAATCATTCTTATGGCCTCTAGTTTCTAAAATAAGGATTCCATAGATATTACGAGAGGGGTATATTACTTGTCTATAGTGTTGGATGGGGAAGTGTTGGATTTAGGAGTGGAAAAATGTGATTGGGATGTTACAATATTGGGGGATGGTGGTTTATGAGATTGTTTAGGTTATGAACTAGAATTAGATAAGGTTGAAAAGATAGTCTTCCCTTTGCTATTAGGATGGGGGATTTGTGATGGACTATGATTGGTAAATGGAGGATTAAACTATGGATAGTTGTGAACTAGAGGTAAGGTTAGCTAAATGGGGTCAAATCCTTTATGAATTTGGGCACCCATATCAAAGAGCCATAAGAGGAATATATCCTTATTGGAAATAATATATTTATTAAATAAGGTAATATTTGGACTAGGAAGGTCATGACTAGGACTAGGACTAGTGAATGGGGGATTCAAATGGGATTAGTTGTCATAATAATTGGATGTGTATAAGGGTTGATGAGGCATTTTTTGGTAGATGACCTTAGGTTTATGGGCTCAAAATTATTGGGAAGGTGGGCACCCATCTCTAATATATGTAACATAAATTTATCCCTATTGTCAAAGATATACTTGTGAAATAGGGTGACCTCATCACTTGTATATTGGAGGATGTTATGACTATGGTTATGATGAATAGACAATGGGGTTGAACATGGTAGGTGATCATGTGGGCTAGGTGTAGATGGGTATTGTTAATGTATAAGGACATGGGATGTTAATTTAGGCTTGATGGGATCAAGGTCTAAAGGTAGGTGAGAACCCATTTCTAGGTCCTACACAAGAATCTCACCCTTGTTGGCAAATAGATATTATTATACAAGAACTAGGTCGAAATCCATATAGGTAGATGATAAATAGGTGATGGATTAAAGGTATACAAATGACAAAAAGGGGGTTTAATGTGAAGTTAGATTAGGGTTTGGATAAAAATAGGTTCCTTGGATAAAGTGAGTTTGGATAATTGAGCTAGTATGACTGGTGATGGGTGAGGATGAGATAGATTGAATGGATTATGATATCAGACTATGATCAAACTTTAAAATGATAGTATTATATGTACTAATGATCAATTAACAATGCCTAGTTTCAAGCTAGCAAAAAGATGGGGATTTGAATAATTCCTAGATTCAAACTAGTAAGATGTTGATTAGATGGGTGCTAGTTATAAATAGATAAGATGACTATATTAAAAGATGATTCAATTGAGGATGAATAGATGCTAGATTTAAATTGAAAAGTGATAGGTTGTTAATATGGTATTGACTAAATGTGAAATCTATTGAAGTAACATGTGATGGATGAAATTATGAATATGGATGGATAAAAGGACTAGCTCAATCCTTAGATTGATTTACTCAAGGTGGGATGGGTATAATATTATGTGATGAAGGGATAAAATATTATGGGATTAAGGGTGGTGATGTAATGATGACTGAGGGTAATATTGGGTATGGTTTGGATAAGTGTATGTGCCAAAAATCCAACTAGATTTGTTGAGGGATAAAAAGGCAAGACCAAGTAAGATAAGACTAGATGAGATGATAAGATAAGGATATACAAGATAATAGGAGGATGCCAAGATAAAACTATATTAGAATATGTCTAAGATGGGATGATAAGATGTATAGGATATACAAGATTATATAAGGTTAAGACTAGATATGATGAAGGATAAAGTAGATAAAAGATATATAAGATATGATGATGGGTAAAGTATATAAGGATGTAAAATATTTTTAAGAATATATAAGATGGGGATGGTGATATAGGAGACATAGATAGTCATGTATAGGTTTGGGTGAAAAGCTGACTTGGCTCACAAACAACATTAGTTTAACACAACACACACCAAATCAATCAGATCATAAATTTAAGATTAGTAAACTGATACAAGAGTGTAACTCGATGATTACACCATATAATGGATTCGTAGGTGAGGTTGTATGCTTGTGACCCATTAAAAAATATACCCAACTCTCTGAACTTAGTTTACACATAATGGTCACTTGGGAGTTGATACTGACTCCAGCAACAAGTCACCTATTATGACCAATGGTCCTATGACAGGTTTGGTAGGCTCATGCATCCCCTATATATGCTAGGTACATGGGGCCCAAATCTGTGTAGGGTGTTATCTAATGTCGTGTTAAGAGAATTAACTCTTTCCTCTTCATGGAAGACCTATATGGGGTTAATCACTTGCCTAATGATAGTTATCCCTGATATTTATACTCTACCAGAACATGGAGTGTAGATTTATGGATGATGGTAAAATCCACTGTCACAATCCCCCTAGGACTATAAAAATGTGTGGGAATCACTTCCACATCACATTTCACTTAAAAAATAAAATTGAGAGGGTTTATTAGTAGTTTTTGATCCTCCAAGACTCATCGCTAGGATGCATGGAGGAGAGCATACACCATTTAATCCCTCAGGTAACACTCACGCAATAAAAAAGATTTATTAATCGATAAATTAAGTGTGATATATACAAGATATTTTTCAAAATTCCAAATTTTTTGATTGGTGTCTTGCAAAGTAAGTAATTAGTAGTTTTAATTGGCAATCTTGAGGGGTAAACTACAAGATAAGATGTTAGACAAAAATATGACCTGCAAGAGAAGATGTTAGCAAGCCAAAATTTACACTAAATTCACCCTTTAAAAAAAACAATAATCTTTAATAAAAACATTGAAAAAAATCATGATTTTGCATGTTAATTTTTTTTTTAGATGAGGGACCATGATGCAGGGGTTTGGGGGTGGTAGCCCCCCGTGGGGTTAAGGGGCAACACCACTTTTGGGGTCCAAGGGTAGTGAAACCCTTGGAATGACTCAAAATTCAATGAAAATGATCCTAAAAATACACTTAAAAAAGATAACTTGAAGGAAAAAATGGATACAAAATCACTACTATAGAAGGAAAAATCACTTATATGGCCAGATTTTCAAAACTAGTTCTAGAGAGGCAAAATTATAGCTGACAGGTCAATACCACAACTGAGAGATTGGTAGTCTTACAGAAAGTTGGATATGATCACGTGGTTAGTAAAAAATACCTATGACTAGTGTAAAACCACCTGTGGAAAGTGAAAACCACTGATGTTGAGATGCAATTTTGTAGTTGATGGGAAAAATGATAAATTTTAAGACAAAAAATGAAGTGTTTATAATGGACAAAAAAGTGATTTTGTTTTGTTTAAAGTAGGTTTTTTTTAATTAGATATAAGGAGGTAATTGTGTTTCTAAACTACTCTAATTCAAAACTACATATTAATTTGTAAAACCATCTTTAGAAATCAATATTGCTTGTATCGAGAGGTAGTTTTACATAGTTTAAAATTTAAGATATATATAGAATGTGTAAAAAGATATTTATGAAACTATTATCTACAGATCAGACTATATACATAAATGTGTATGAATAGAGATCATAAATGATAAAAATTATGATCTACTATCAAAATTGACTTTGTAACTCTCAAAACCATGATCAGGATTCAAAATCACCTCTATAAATAGGTGATATTGCAGAATGTGGTCAAAAGGGTTATTTTAGGGGTAATGCTTATGTATAAGGAGGGTCTTTCTTCTCTTGCAATCATATTACCACCAAATAGAAGCCACAAGATCACCAAATATCAAAAACATAGACTTATTTAGTGAACTTATGGCTAAATTTAAACCATACTTCATGAAATCAAAACCATAGCTGCAGATCAATACCACAATTGTGGATAGGTAGTTTTGTTTAATATAAGGAATCTAATTATTTATGGATAAAATACTTTTTTATATTCCCTGCAACACCACAAGATTAGTCTAGAGTACAGAAACCAATAAGAAGTCAAAATGAACAATGTTTGACCTTTATACAATATTATATCAAAAAAGCAACTAGACTTGCAAAACCATAGATGATTGTCAAAACTACCTCTATCGAGAGGTGATTTTTCAAGATGATGTAAAACTACCAAAAAATCTAATGGTTAGTGGCCAAGTCTGGGTAGTTAAGAAAAACCACTACTATGATATTCAAAATTGCCTCTACAAAATCATAGTTATCCATGCAATATCACACTTCACCTGAGACATGAAAATTTGAAGATTTCAAAGCCCAATCTTCTTTTAACTAGCCCTGCAAGATAATTCAACAAGACTTACACTAAGGGTTAGTTTAAAGGAGCTCATCCTACCATGGTCGCCAATGTGTGTTTGTAAATTTGAGTTATGGATCTAAAATACTGAAAATAGTAAATTAACTCAAAATTCATAATAACATCAAAGAGTGAGAATGTGTAATCAAATTAGATAAGTATTCTTACCACCATTTTCTCCTCTTGGCTTCCCTCCAATATCTTCAAATAAAATTTCCAATGATTCTTGATTTGATTGTTGGATTGCTATGGATAGACTCATAATTTTAGCATGATGTGGTATTGATCAAGAGGCTTGGATTGAATGGATTTATGTATGATATTGACATGGAGGTTTTATGGATTCATAATTATTTTTTTACAATGGAGGGGTGGTTTCTTTAAATAGGGGAGAGAGGGAGAATTAAAAAGAAATAAAATTTCCTTAGAAACCTCTAGAATTAGAGTTTTCTAGAGAAGATGGCTAAGATGAAGAGGATTCTAGAATTGAAAAATTATAGAATCCATTAAGAAGATAATCAAGATCAATAAATGATCAAATGAGGTGATTAGATAGGTGATTAGGGATGAGGGATGTAGGAGAGCCTAGATATAGACTAGTGTAGGTGGGATTAGAATTTTAAATTCCACTATAATGGTTAAGTGGGATTAGTTAGTGGATAATAGGGAATTAGGTGAATTTAATGATTTATGGGGTAAGAATAAGGTTAGTGGATGAATAATAAAGAAGGGATATTTTATATAAATTACTAGAAGGGTTGATATTATGATAGAATTAGAAGATATAAATGAGATTGAATGAGATAAGCAAAATTAGTGTCAACTAATAGTAATATTAGTGATAATAAATGAAGCGGGCAACTTTAGATGTATATAGTTTCCAATATTTATGAATGCATATGCCTACTCATGCTAAATGTATTCCAAATATTAACTTTTTATATACTACTCTCGAGGATACCATTCTTGCATTACAATATAATTTGGCCACATTGAGCAGTATTTTCCTCATGCTAGCCCTTATATGGACTCATGTTCCTCATTACATAACCCTTTGGAACCTAAAATTGTATCTTATACATTAATAGTTAAATTTATGGCTCCTAAGCTTCCTATTTATAAAGGCAAAGGTGATCTTGAACAATATTTGCATGCCTTCCATGCATCTAGTTTAGACTATGTAGATAATGATAAATTTTTGACAAAGCTTTTTTCAAGAAGTTTAAAATAATATGATCTTAGATTGTTATATGATCTTCCTCTTCAATTAGTAATGGCTTTAAATCCTTTGGAATATCAATTTTTGACACACTTATCTATCAACATTGGTGAAAATTTATCATATGCTCAAATTAAAAATCTCAAATAAGGGTTTGATGAAACAATCAATGAATCTATGCTAATGTCAAAGATTATTCTTGATAAAATGAAAAATTAAATGGATGGAAATGAGATTCAAACTATGTTTACACAAAGTTTTATCTCTCCTTTTCAAGAGTCCATTATGTTTGACAAGTTCAAATCCTTTGATGAACTGTGGCATATGGTCAAAGAGTGTAAGGTCTAGTTTCTTATTTTGAACATGATTAAGTATGTTTCAAATGTTCCTTCCACTTAAAATGTCAAGTTTTAAAGCAAGAAAAATTATAAGAGCAAACCAGTTGAAGTGAGAATAAAAAAAATTTATAGTTAATCTTCTATCACAACTAACTCAAAAGCTTCAATTAAAAGCTCCACCAAAGAGGCAAGTTTCAAAGTTTGTTATGCCCTTAACCTATAGTGCATCTAGGGATATGTGTGTCCAACTTGTGGATTACATACCTTCATATTATCTTGTTTCAGTTATATATGTTCTTAGTATGGTCAGCCTATGTAATAACCTTGGCCAAGTAGATTATACATAAGAGGTAGCAGTTGGTATTTTATTATTATATTGCAAATTATGTTCTTATTACATTATTGTGGAGGTTGCCCCCTTGAAGTGGTTCAGTCATAATATTCAAGTATTATGATATTTTGACAATTATTTTTGTGGATATATTTATTCTACTCCTAATTCTAGGATATATAATTTTATTATTGCGAATCATCTAGATAATTCATTATAAGTGGTATTAGAGATTCGATTTGGACAAGTTTTTGTGATGCAATTTTTTTGGGATCTATCATCTTGAGCACTAGAAGGCCAAAAAAAATAACTTATGATCTATGAGGAATTGAATTTTTCCATCACTGTAGTTTAGATTTTTTTTACCTTATGTAAATTAGTAGTCATTGGATTTATCTCTATGAGACGATCATAATGGTATATTCTACCAGTATACTTTTTTTTGCTGAAATATTCACCCTTATGCACATTAATAGTCATTGGATTCATCTTAGTGAGGTGATTTCAATGGTATCATTTGTTGATAAATTTTTTTTAGGTCACGACCCTCTTAGGGTTTGTGCATGGTAGGGATAAACACTCGCATCCATGGGAAAGGTCAAGTTTGCCTAAAAATTCTCATAAAGATGACATAGAGTCAGAAACTTTTGATCTAAGTATTTCAGAGGTATTCAAAAAATTAAGTTAGAGTTATAGGGCATTGTGTATAAATATGATCTTAATGCATTTAAATGACACCTCAAAAAGGTGAGATGGGACTTGAATAGCTTCTAAGAGCAATTGTAACAAATCACTATGAAATTGGCCAACTTTTCAACTCAATATTGTAAAATAACCCTCCATCACTTTAGTTTGGTTCTTTTCCTCTAAAAATCACAACACCAACCATGGTATGAAGCCCTTATTTCTAAAATTGGACCTACACAATTTTGATGGTAATGATCCACTCACATGGATTACTCAAATTGAAAATTTATTTGATCTACATCAGAATCCCTATTCACAAAAGGTGGTCATGGCCTCTCTATATCTAGAACCTGAGTAGTTTATTTGGTATTTAATATAGATGTTAATTCAAACAAGGTCCCATATCAGATTGAAACCTACACCATTGTGTAGGGCCCATTGAGACCTTTCTAATAGTATATAAAACTTTGGAAAATGGAGCTCGTATGCTCCTTGTACGACCGATCAAAGTTTTAGTCAAATTGGTCAAGTTGGTCAAAATGCAAAAATTGACCATTATGAAATGATTCAATAATAGTTCCAATGCATAAATTTTTTTGAGAGATTTCTAGTGCATTTCATAGTTCATAAAATGGATCCCATATGTGTAAGATATCATGCATCAAAGATCAAGCAGGGAAAGTAAACAAATTGGGTTTGGATGGAACATCCATTTGGACATTGATAAGTGGTCGATAATTGGTGAGTGGATGACAATTGGAGAGTAGAGATTGGCCCATGTTGTGGGTCCTCAAGACACCATGTGGCTTGCCACTAATTAGTTTACCATGGTCCAATTTTAATTAATTATCCTTAATGTTCCAAATAAACCATATAACTTACCATTTCCATGTGACACATCCACCTAACCATATATTTTCCATGTTCTATGTCATGTTCCAAACCCACCTACCATGTTTCATGCCTTAGTTTCCATGTACATGCCTCATAACCTTATGTTCCATCCATGTGAAACCCACATACCACCATAAACCGCAAGAGATGCATGGTAATGCCAATTACTTGGCATTATAAACCATGAGTTTTGTGGTAAATACATATCCAAAGAACCTCCCACCTCTAAAATGTGGGATATATGGATTAACCTTGCCACCAAAACTGTAGAATATGGGGACTTGAACCTTGCATGTTTGGGTAAAAGAGATAAGGCCTTACCGTTTGGGCTACCGGTGTGAATGGCTATATAAAGCTAGGAATTTGTATTTGTAAGGCATTCAAAAAAGCTAAGCAGCCATTATAAAGGCTAAGAGATAGAGAGCTTGGATGAATTGTAGAGGGTGCTAGAGGTAGAATTTGGGAAAAGTCTGAAAAAGGACTTATATTATTTTTTCCAAGGAAAAACTTTGTAGTTGATCAGTTTTCATTTTAGAGATATTTATAAGTATTTTTCAAGCATTTTTCTTAATATATTAGCTGATATAGGACTCAGAGACGTAGGCCTTCGTGCTGAACTCTTTTATCAATTGTGTGTTGAATGTCTTGAATTATACTTGTTAAATTGATGTTTTGTAAGTCAAAATTTTAAAATATTTTGTAAATTAATATTGTAAATCAAAATTAAAATACATAAGCATATTATTGATTAAGTTTACAGATCAGGTTGGTATCAAAGCAGTTAGTGTGTTGGACTAACTTTTGTATAAACATTGCTCTAAATTGTCAAGTTTGATATCAGAACTAAGTTTACAAGTGAATTTGTGATTTTATTAGTTTAGCTAAATTTAACTATTGTAGAACAATGGATCCAATGCTGTCTCAAATTCAGTTATTACTAAATACCATTATCATTGTGATAATGTAATACCTGCAATCTTAAGTGCAAAGCTGGCAAGTGGCAGAGTAATGGAAGGAGCATCAAATTGAGAGGCTCCAATAGGGCATTGATGCACTACAAGTATAATTATAATAGGAATTACAAAAGAAAAAGAGGAAGCATGGAGATTTATAAACTTGCAAACATTGTGCTCAGTGGGTCATATTCTTGAGCAATGCTAGATTCTACACCCTAGTCAGGCTCTATTATGGTTTAAAAGATGGAACAAAGAGAGAGGCAAGGCACCAGTTATGTCCAATAGAGGTCAATCAATCCAACCCATAGTACCTCATCAAGAAACTCTATATTATTTAATGTGTTAGTTGTTGTCGATGAAAGTGCCAAAAATTATGTTACACTCTGAGGAAACTCAAAGGCAGAAATGCACTACTATTATTGAAGGGAAGTTCATATAGATCTATTTTAATTAGAATTATAAAGCCAATTATATTAATAAAGGTCTCACACAATGTCTAAAACTAATGACTCTTGCATTACCCCATATTAAGACATTTGGAGGCGTTAATGGCATAGTACGTGGACATGTAACTCATTATGGCATCCTACATTTTGGCATCAGAGGGATATTATTTGATCAAGTAGATCTTGACATAGTTCTAGGAGAAGCTAAGGAGATCAATTTGGGTAATTATTAGCTCACATCTCAACATCCAAAAACACTGCATCAGGAGAAGGAATCTAATTGATGACCAATCATACTTGTGAGATTCAGTTTGGGATAAGCCAAACTACAAAGGTACATTCTGGTTATATTAGTGATTCTTCTAATTCATATACTCTTGCTAGTCCTATCAATGAAAATGATGTTGTAAGTCTAGAAGAAAATAATTTTTTGATTATTAATATATCTTTTGATATACATTCTGAAGATGAAGATAATGAAATCAACTCTTCTGGATATATTGACAATGTTAGGGATACTAAATGTACTAACCCTAAACATTTATCAAGTTCATGTGTTGATACATTTGAAAATCACATAAAGATAATAAGTTATAATCTATTAGCTAAAATTGGGGATTTAAAGGAAAAGGCCTTGGAATTAATGGTTAAGGGATTGTCTAGCCTATCCAAGTGGAAAATAGATCACTCTGTGTAGGATTAGGATATGGAGGTGAAGGACAAATGTCCCAAGAAGTTGAGTTGAATGATTACTCAAGCAACATGCTATAACACTCTGAAGATTTGGAAGAAGTACTCTCTAAAGATGCAATAGTTACATTGGATGAAGAATCTTCAAATGATTCATCAAGGTATGCAAAGAAGAAATACTTGAATGCATTTTTTGATTATGCACAAGAGAGTCCTAAAAGGAAGTTTAGAAAAAAAATTAAAATGAGGTTGTCAAAAGAAGACAAGAAAAGTCAGCAACAACCTAAGGTAAATATTGTAACTGCATCTTCAATCAAGCAAAAGATAGAATCTTGTCAATCAGAATTTGAGGTAACATAAACAAAGGAAACAATAATCAATGAGAAGTTGATAGTTGAAAAATTATCACCCTGGAAAGGTAAGCAACACTTCTTTAAAATAATAATAGATAATCATTCTAAGATGTTATTTTTGATAAAAATTATCAAAAGAATTTAATCTCAGAAGATGTTGTAGAAACCCTAGGTTTGGAAACTAAGCCACATTTTTAACCTTATTCTCTAGATAGAATAGATTATGGTAATGATGTATATGTAAGTAAAACATGTAAACTAGGGTTTGCGATTACCTCCAACTTCCTAGATGAAGTTGAATTAGATGTAGTTCCACTATAGTTTAGTGGAATTATCCTAGGTAAACCATATTTGTTTTTGAGAAAGGCAACTTTTTCCAAAAAGGAAAAATAGTATAATATTATAAAAGATGGGATAGAATATCTCGTACGAGCACATCAACAGGAACCATTATAGGTAAATGGTGCCTTCAATGTTATTTTACTCATGTATGTTGTAAAAAAGAACACTGTAAAACAACTAAAAGATGACATCATAAGAAGCATCAGGAATAGCCTGGAAGATAACTTGTATATTTTAATCTATATGTTTTAGTATATGCAAATATGTATGCATGTGTGTAAGACTTGAATATAGGCATTGTTTATAAATTCATAAGACCCAAGTATGGGCAATGTTTTTAATCATTATGCAGTGTTTGTAAGGACCCAAGAAGGGAAATGTTTATAAAATTATATAAATTCCTAAGAGGGCAATTGTAAAATGGTTGGTGTTATAACACCAAGTGACATTTTCATAGTCTCAAATCTGAAGACCTAGAACTAATTGACATTCAAGAAATCATCTGAGTTAGAGTCGAAGAGTCGAGAGCCAAAGCTAAAGCCATGAAAAGATCCTCATATTGAGTACCAGGTCCAGTACTAGTTTTTTGAGGACAAAAATCCTTCTTAATGGGGAGGATTGATCCAGAGGTCAATTCAAAAAAGGTCTCAGATCAGATCAAAACCTATACCATTATGTAGGTCCCATTAAGACCTTTCTAATAGTATGTATGTCTTTGTAAAATAGATCTCGTATGCTCCTTATACAACCAGTCAAAGTTTTACTCAAATTGGTAAAACTATAGAAATTGGCCATAATAGAATGATTCAAGAATAGCTTCAATGTGTAGAGAATTTTGAGAGCTTTTTGATGCATTTTATGGTTCATAAAATGGAGCCTATATGCACAAGATATTGCACATAGAAGATCAAGTAAGGAAAGTAAACAAATTGGGTTTGGATGGAAAATCTAGTTGGATGTTGACAAGTGGCCGACAATTGGTGAGTTGACGATAAGTGGCAAGCGGAGATTGGTCCATGTGGTGGGTCCTCAAGCCACTAGTGGCTTGCCACCAATTATTTTACCATGGTCCAATTTTAATTAATTATCCCTAAATGTTCTAAAAAAACCATATAAATTACCATTTCCATGTGGCACATCTGCCTCACCACATATTTTTCACATTCCATGTCATGTTCCAAACCCACCTACCATGTTTCATGCCTTAGTTTCCACGTACATGCCTCATAACCTTATGTTCCATCCATTTGAAACCCACATACCACCATAAACCCCATGAGATGCATGGTAATGCCAATTACTTGGCATTGTAAACCATGAGTTTCATGGTAAATACATATCCAAAGAACCTTACACCTCCCAAATGTGGGATATATGGATTAACATTGCCACCAAAACCATAGAAGATGGGGACTCAAACCTTGCATGTTTGGGTAAAAGAGATAAGGCCCAACCGTTTTGGCTATGGGTGTGAAAGACTATATAAATCTGGGAACTTGTATTTGTAAGGCATTTAAAGAAGCTAAGCAACCATTATAAAGGGTGAGCTAGAGAGCTTGGATGAATTGTAGAGGATGCTAGAGGCAGAATTGGGGAAAAGTCTGAAAAGGGACTTATATTATCTTTTTCTAAGGAACAAGTTTACAGTTGATCACTTTTAATTTTGGAGATGTTTATAAGTATTTTTCAAGCATTTTTCCTAATACATCGATCAATATAGGACCCAAAGACATTTCCCTTCATGCCGAACTCCATTATCAATTATGTGTTGAATTTCTTAAATTATTATTATTAAATTAATGTTTTGTATGTAAAATTTTTAAATTATTCCATAAATTAATATTTTAAAGCAAAATTAAAATACGTAAGCATATTATTGCTTAAGTTTATGGATCATTATCACTGGTTGTGTGCTTAAAATAAAAATAAGGGTCTCTTAGTTACTTGGTCTATATTTTTTGAAGAGCTAAAAATCCACTATCATAATAATGTCTTAGAAAAATACTTCAAACAACTAGCAAGTTGCACCAAACTATGATAGTCAAGGATTACATTCATCAATTTTAGAATATCTCCTTATGTGTGGTAGACATCAATAAATAAAATATGATTGACCTAGTATTGAGTGGCCTCAAAGATAGAATTCAATTGGAGGTTCACATGTTTCATCTTAGTAATGTATTTGAAGCCATACTAAGGGCACATCTAGATGAAGAAAAAGAGTTGATCAAGTGAATGCCTTTCACTGATGTGAGTGAACGCACCTTCCCAATGCCATCATTTCCATAGCCTACTAGATTAACACCTCCAAAAGTTGAAGAAAAACATGCAAAAGGTTTGTGTTTTAGGTGTGATAGCAAATGGAGTAAATGCCATTGATGTGATAAAAAGAAGTTGTTTTACATTGAAGATGTTAATGAGGAGCAAGAAGATGATGAGGCTTTAGGGTAAGGTTTAGAATAAATTGAGGATGAATCTAAATATTTCTAACCTACTATTTCTTATCATGCACTTTTAGGAATTAATAATCCTCAAAATCTTAAGAATGTGGGTTGCTTGAAGAAACATAAGGTGATGTGTTAATTGACTGTGGGAGTACACATAACTTCATCAATAGTAAGTTGGCTACCCATTTGAACTATTTCATTTATCTAGGTCTAGAATTTTAGGTCATGATTATAGATAGTGGTATAGTCAACTATTCTTAATAATTCCATAGAATTAAGCTTGTTATGGGAGACTACTTCCTAGATTCCCATATGTTTACTATTCTTATGGGAGGAGCTAACATTATTTTGGGAGTGTAGTGGCTCACCACTTTGGGCACTATTGAGATGAATTTTTCAAAAATTATTCATGAGATTCCTTTGAACTGCATGGATTACATGATACTTTTTCACAACTAGTTAGTTCCCATAAAATGATGAAGATTCTCATAAAAGGTGTAGAAGGATTTATGACACACTTATTTTCCATATAGGTTCAACCAGCCAAGGAGTCTACACATCTTGATTTTCAAAGGGTGCTAGATGACCATTATGTTGTTTATAGTGACATTCTAAAAGAAATTATTACTAGTCATACACATGATCATGCCATCTAGAACATTCTAGGAAGTACACCACCCAACATCAAACCCTACAGGTATTCCTATGCCTGGAAGAGTGAAATTAAAAATATGGTATAGGAGATGTTGGAGGCAAAAATCATTTGAAACAATCAAAGTTATTATTCCTCTTATGTGGCCATGGTGCAAAAGAAGGATGATAATTGGAGGATGTGCCCAGACTATAGAGAACTCAATAAGTACACCATCAAAGATATGTTTTCTATTCTAGTTATTGATGATTTTATAGATCAATTTAATGGTGTTTTTTATTTTACCAAGTTAGACCTTCACTTTGGATATCATCAAATTTGCATCCATGATGATGACATACCTAAAACAACTTTGAGAACTCATGAAGGCCATTATAAATTTATGGTCATGCCTTTTGGCCTCACAAATACACCATCTACATTTCAAAGTTTTATGAATACTATTTTTATGCCATTTTTGAGAAATTTTGTATTAGTGTTTTTTAATGATATCCTCATCTATAACAAAAATTAGGAAGACCATTTGAAACATGTGAGACAGGTACTTATTAGTTCTTGAACAACATCAACTTTATGTCAAACCTTCTAAATGTGATTTTGGTGTCCAAGAGGTGGAATAATTGGGTCATATTTTTCAAATGACAGATTAAAATTTGATCCTAAAAAAATACAAGTGATGATGGATTAGTAGGTTCCCAAGACCCTAAAAAACCTTTGAGGATTTATGGGCCTAATTGGTTACTATCACAAGTTTGTCAAAAAATATGGTGGCATTAAATCCCCACTCACATATTTTTTGAATAAATACTCTTTCTAGTGGATTGATTCAACTACCAATGCATTTAAGCAGTTGAAAATGATTATGTGCACAACTCTAGTTTTAGCTACTCTTGATTTTTTTAAAACTTTTGTTGTGGAGTGTGACACATCAAGATATGGCATGGGGGTTGTACTCGTGCAAGAAGGTAGATCACTAGCATTTTAAATTTTCCAACTAAAGGGTAAAATAGGCTCAAACCAATATATGATAAAAATATGGTGGATATTATGTATGCCATGAAATAATGGAGACCTTATCTGATGGGTCATCACTTTCAGGTAAAGACTGATCATGATAGCCTCAAATTTTTTTGGAGCAACAATTATCATCTAAATAACAACATAAATGGGTGACTAAAATGTTAGGATATGATTTTAAAATAGTATATAATAAAGGAAAAGAGAATGTGGTGGCATATGCCCTCTCCCAATATGATGAATCAATTGAGGCATTGTTATGTGCCATGACCATGTATTAGGCATGTTGGCTACATGAAGTAAGATCTAAATGAGAAAATGATAGTGCTACAAGAATTTTATTCAAAATATGTAATAGGGTTCTAATGAATATTAAAATTTTACATGGAATGGGAAAACATTATGGTATAAATATAGATTATATCTTTATAAGTATTCTCTCCTCAAACATAGAATTCTTCAAGAACTTCATACCTCTCCACTTGGAGGTCATTCCAAATTTTTGAAAACATATCATAGAATCAATTAGAATTTATTTTGAGAATGACTCAAGGGGGATGTCCAAAAATATGTGGTTTAAGGCATGGTATGTCATCAAAATAAAGGTGAAACCATTAAGACCCCAGGTCTTTTGCAAGCTTTATCCATCCCTAACCAACATTGAGAAGAGGTTTTCATATATTTAATTACAAGTTACCATGTTCTGAGAGTAAAAATGTTATCATGGTAGTTATGGATTGACTCACCAAGTATGCTCATTTTTTCCCTTATCATAGCCATTTTTTACTAGTATATTAGCTTTTATTTTTTTCAATAAAGTTTAAAAATTACATGGTACTCTAAAGATCATTGTAAGTGATCAAGATCCCATTTTTAATATTAAATTTTGGATTGATTTATTTGAATTTTTGGGCACCCATTTGGCTCATATCTCATCTTATCATCCTCAATCTGATGGATAAACAAAGGTAGTCAAAAAATGTCTACAAGGGTATCTTCATTGTTTTATTTATGACAAAAAAGATAAATGGGGTCATTCGCTGCCACTTGATGAATGGTGGTATAAAAATTCTTTTCAAACTTATTCCAATATGTCTCCTTTTATGTAATTGTAAGGGTATCACCCCCCATCCATCACTTTAGATTTGATAGTGCATCTTATGGTTCCAACTATTGAGGAGCACATTCATCATCAACATGAGATGTTAGTCAGTTTGTGAGAGAATTTAGTAATGACACAAAATAGACTGAAGGAACAAGTAGATCAAAACCATAGTGAGTTTAATTTTGACATAGATTATTGGGTCTTTGTGCATTTTTATCCATATAATTAGATGTCTCTAAAGTAAAATAAAAAGGATAACAAGATATCACCTAAGTATTATGGCCCTTATCATATCTTATATAAAATTGATAGTGTGGCTTATAAATTGGAATTGAACATAGAGATTTCACTCAAAATAAGTTATCTAAGTTGGATAAATAAGGCCGAGTCATTCTCGAGATTGAAGATATCATTCACAAATGCAATAAGCAATTGTGGACCAAAGCCATTAAGGAGTATTTGATCAAATGGAATAACCTGCATTCTAAAGATGCAACATGGGAGGATGAAGCATTCCTACAACAACATCTTGGTTTGATTCAACATTGAGGATAATGTTATTTTCAATGGTAGGGGCATGTTACACCCTTAACCTATAGTGTATCTATGGATATGTATGGTTGACTTATGGCTTACACACCTTCATATTATCTTTTGCATTTCTCTATGTTTTTAGTATGGTCAGCATATGGAATAACCTTGGATAAGTAGAGTATATATAAGAGGTAGTGATTATTATTTTATCATCATATTGTGAATTTTGTTCTTATTTCATTATTGTGGAGGTTTACTGCTTGAAGTGGCTTAGTCATAATATTCAAATATTCTGCTCTTTTGGAAATTGTTGCTATGGATTTGTTTATTTTGATCTTAATTATACAATATATAATTCTATTCTTGTGAATCATCTAATTAATTTCATTACAAATTTTCCATCACCTCCTCATGTTTTATAGCAAAATCTCTTAGAATGCAATATAATCGTTCTTCCTCCACCAAAGACCAGAATATATTAATTTTAATGACAGTGCATATTATGATTATCATAGATGCATTAAAAATTCTAAAAATAGATGTTTCAAGCTCAAGAATAATATTAAATATCTCATTGATGATAACATCATAGATATTGATACACCTATTAACAAGGCTAAGCCACAAGCAAATGATAATACAAATCTCAAAATTTATAAGGATCCTTTTACAAATTATGAATCAATAAACAAGGATAATTTTGAAGTACATTATACATAGAATGATTATTATCATACTTCTACATATGGACATACACTTGATAACATTATTGGTATAATTACAAGTAAACAAGCATCACATCTTATGATCACCTTTGATGATAGTGAATTTGTTGAATATGATTTAGATAGACATGTACTTTTTATTTGAGCATATGTTAACAAGAAATTCATCCATAGTGTCATGATAGACAATTGATAAGGTGAAAATGTGTGTACCATAACACTTATTCATTATATTGGTTGTATAAAATAAGATTTATAGGGTATTTATAGATTTTTCAAAGCATTTTATGGTCACACACAAGACACTCTTGTGAATATATTGATTCCTTTACAAGTAGGCCCTATCATAATGCCCACTCCATTTATACCACTACCAAGCACATGTATATTTGATATGCTATTGGGATGCCTTTGGATATAAAATATTAGATAAGTAACTTATACAGTGCATAAATTTCTAAAATACATTCATGATAATAAGGTGGTCAAAATTCAAGGAATTCAATATGAATATCCTTTGAAGTAAATGGTGTTTACTTCTTCTATAGAATAGTTACATAATACATTTATTGAGCAACATGATAATGTAATAGTTTATCAAAGTATTCAATAACATGATTTACATCTTCCAAATCATATTATAGTTTCATCATCTATTAATGAGAATGAACATATTACAAAATCAGTTTTACCGTCTACTCATGAGCATGATATAATTATATATGAGTGTATTTAGTTTGTTTCATAAAGCATGGTACATTATCTTAATAAAAAGTGGCACATAAAAGTAGTTCTTCATATCCTAATGAAAAATAGGTTATTCAAATAGCTTCACCATAATCATAGGAACATGTTGTTACATCTTTTTCTCCCCCACATGAAGATATAAAGCCACATGAGCATATAAGCAGTGGCTCAAAAGGTTATATTACAACACATGGATCCTATTCAGATTTAGAGGCATCTAAAATTGAAACTTATACATCCTAAGAAGTCACTCTTTATTAGAAAGCATCTAGGTATACATATGTTCATCCTCTTGATGAGATCCTTGGTTAGATAGTGCTTCTTGTTTCCTCTCAACACATTAGTTAGACTGAGTCTATTGATTAGCTAATTATATTTTACTTGTCCATAACTTATTATATTTTATTTCACTAATATATTATTATATCCCTTATCCAATCATTATTCTAACCATGGGATTTATGTTTTTACTTTGGGCATTTACCCTCTTGTTTTCAAAATTGATTTAAACATTCTAAAAAATATATCTCTATGGCACTCCATTTGATTACTATTACACCCTATGCACTTACATGATCTCATCTTAATAATTTTTAAATAAGCACGTATAAATCTTTCCCATTTAAAGAGAATGAACATTCCCAATTAAATTGTGTATTTATGTTACATTTCTATGATTCAAGGTTATGCATAAACATTAGATGCATATTACTTGCCTTCTTTCCTATCATACTATGTTTTTTGCATCTTGTTGAGGATTGGTTTAATCATTCCTAATTCGTCTAATTTAAACAATTTTATACTTATCACCATTTTAAAATTTCTTTATCATTCAAATATCATCAAAAATTCTAAAAAAAATACATATATTTAAAAATTTCAAAAAATTTAAAATAGTTTCAAAAAGTTTTAAATCGGGGCCTAAAGCATTTTCAAATGTTTGTATCTTACTTATTTTTTCATATGTTAAGTAGATAGAATATTCCATATTTTAATACACATTACTTTTTATGAGTTACTTGAGTGTGATATAGGGCATAGTTTTACATGATTCTTTGATGTCAAGCTTCCCTTATTACCCAACAACCTTTAATGCATTAATAGGTTATATTTATCCACGACATCTTTCCCATGTTGAGATGCATATCATACACATGTTTTTAAACTCACTCATAATATATAAATGTATTACATGAAATATGATATAAACTAACAATGATAATCATACATATGATAGATCTATACTAGTTTCATATATACTTTTCTTTGTATTTTCACTTTCCTGCATGATAAGATAGAATTTTGTTTGATTATTGTGTTTGTATCTTTTGGCCTTGTATATTAAAGTTATTGCTTGTATGGCATCACCAAGACATTTTCATGCGGCTCTTGGCCTTGTATGTTATGTGACATTTACATTTCCCTTGTATATGGCTTCTTGGGCCTATGAGTGACATATTATGAAATTACATGAAATTTTATTGCATTAATTATTGACTTAAATTTTAGTATGGTACCATGATTCATATCACATATTATATCTATTTTAAGATTGTGTCATGATTCATGTCATGCATCACTTACACATTGTATCCTTAATTTAGTGCCATGATATATATCATACATACATTACTTCTATGCTTCAATGATATATGTTTATAATGCATGCCTCATATGATAATTCAATGCTATATTCAATAATATGATGCAAAAAGTTTGAAATGTGAAAAAATATACTACATAAATATATATTTCACATATGATTTATTTTGAGATAAGTGACTTGTAGGATACATCTCTCATATCAAAAGAGGGAATCACAATGAGTTTGCTTAAAACATTAAGGCCTCATGAGCAAAAATGTTTAGATTTATGAAAATATATAGTTTTAAAATGGAAATATGATTAAAATTTTTAATATAATAAGGTCATGCAACATATATGTGCACACATTTATACAATTACAAATTATAGGTTTCAATCAGTTTCAAAAGTTACAAGTTACAAAGTTATAAAAAGTTTCAAAAGTGGCAAAGTTAAAAAGTTTAAAGTTGTAAAATATAATGGTGTTTTAATATCAATATAGTACATATATGGGGCATGATATTCATTCAAGTTTATGTCTATACTAGGGCATTTTAAAAGTTTTAAATTTCAAAATAGAATCTAAATCCATATGTAGTGGTGTGATTTGTCTTCATATTAAAAGTGGATCGCATTAGAGTCTAGTGACACTCAATGTATATGTTTTCATATTTTCAAATGTAGTGAGCCATAGTTCATGGTTCCACCTCTTAAAATATTTTACATATTACTCTATATATTCAAATTAAATTTGGAGCATACAATCTTTCCAACTAAAAAGCATTCAACAATTTTCAAAATTGAGACTTGATCACTCTCAAATCACCACAATTAAGCATTTATCCTAATATCCCAACAAAGGGGAACGCAATTCACCATCTCCAAGTTACAAGGAAATTAGATTACATAATATTTATTGATATATTTTTCAAATTATGAATAATAAATTTTAGATTTTATATTTTTAATATGAACAAAATTAATTTAGTAACATTGTTGTAGATTTTTACATAAGGCATATTGTACAATCAAATTTTGCATCCAAAGATAAAGTAAAATTAGGTTTTCATATAATTTAATATATTAATTTCACTTTGTGAATCACTAGGATAAATTGAGAGGAAATGTAGACACATAAATTTAATCATTAAGTGCTTGACAATGATTATTCTTGACATCCTTACCCTTACTTGGTCTATTCACCATTTTGTTAACTCACAATCCATATGAGATTTTTCACTATCTTGTAAACATTTCAAATATCATATAGACATACTTATTTTGTTCTAATTCATCCCTATTTGATGTATAGGCTCTTGTCATAACTTTCCCAATAGTATCTTATCTTTTAGGACAAGCACACTCTAATTAGATAGGGATGCACTACAACCATGTCCCTTAATGCACCCTTGTCCTCAATGCTATAATGAATTATTTTTTAATCAAGACATTTCATAATGACGCTCTCACATGTTTGGTAAATTTGGTTATTAAAATTATTCCAAATATTATCCTATGAAATCACATCAAGTCCATTATTATTACCCATGAGATCTCTTTAATTATTTTAACAAACACTAAGAAAAAGAGAACTACTTCCAATTGCAATTTTGTAATATTATAATATGCATAAGTTAAGTCTAAATATTTTTTATTATAGGTTAATGGCATCCATTTTCAACCATTTCAATATATATTCTAGTTATAGTCATTCTAGTTGCATAATCATAGATTGAAAAATCACGCTAGGAGGGAGAACTACATCTACTTGAATCCCATTTGGGTTATGTAGGGAGTGATTAGTTATAAAATATTCTTGAGGAGAGATTCACCATGCCCACTACCGCACCCCTCCCCCCTGCACCCCCTGCCACTTTTCTATTTAGTGCATGTATATGACTATGGTTTTATATTTTATAGATACTCCATGTGGAATATCAACACATATGGTTCAACATTTCACCTTTGAAAATAGTCATACAAGCATAGATACATAATCAAGAATACAATCAACTAGGATGTATTCATAGTCAGTAGACAAGGCCATAGTACATTGTTTTCTACCTCCTTCAAACTTGTCCCAACATATGGTAAATCATTGATTCCTAACAAAAATATATTTGTAGGTCATTTTACATAGTTTTCAGTTATAGTAAGCCTGAAAAATTAACATTTGATATATTTTATGGATATTTTCACAACCTTAGGATAATTTACTAATTTTAGAAAGTTTATGATTTCTATAAATTATGTGAAAATAAGAATGATCCAAATAAAATATTCAATTCAATTTCCAAACCCAATCCATGTATTTTGTGATCTGCTCCTCCAAGGAGATAGTTTACCAACTTTTAAAAAGATCCCTACAAGGTGTTACAAAATTTATTAGAAATTCATCTCCTATTGATCCCTCTTATTAAAGATCTGATGTGAGTAAACCTCTTCTAAGTGGATTTGATAAAATGATTTTTGTGATTTTCATAGAGTACCAGGGCATACTACCAACTAATGCATCAATTTTAGACATAAGATATAGGATTTGATAGATGACAACATCATTGATGTGGGTACATGTACCAAAATTTAAAAGGCACAACCAAGTGAGATTAAAAAAATGAAGATCTCCAATGATCATTTCCCTAAACATATAGGTTAAGAAACAATAGATATATTATAATTGAATTACACATATAATTCACATGATCCACTAGCTCCTTATTTTCCTCATACAGAGGTGAAAAATACTTTGAATGGAATTATTGGTACATATCATGTTTCAGTGCCATCTAGACCACTTATTAAATTCACTGAACATGAGATATTTGATGATTATTTTTATTTTCACTCTTTGTTGATTTGAGATTAAGTTGATCATCAACCTATATAAAGAGTCATGGTTGATAATGGTTCAGTTGTGAATATGTGCACTATCACACTACTCTCTGATTTTGGATATACAAATAAAGATATAGTTTTTACAATAATATTAATAAAGGGATTCAATAGACATGTTCAAATTTCTATTAGTGAGATCACATTACTCTACATGTTGGTCTAGCACATGTGGCCACCAAGATCATAGTAGTACCCAGTGTAAGAGTTATTTGATATGTTATTCAGACATCCTTTGATTCAATAACTTCATGTAGTATCTTATATAATACATAAATGTTTGAAATACATTTTTGATAATGAGGTTATCATAGTTTATGGTATTCCATATGAATACCCCCTCCAACCAAAGGTTATTTGGAAGAAGGTGGCAACTTTACAAGGAGACTTATCCTTGAAAATCCACTTAACCACTGATCTATCATAGGTTATACAAATCCACTTTCTACTCTATCATGTCATAAATTGGTATTATAGGACATTAAGAGTGTTCCACAAAGAACACCAACATAGAGTTATTATAATCCATGATGGGTTATGGAGAGTCCCAAATCCCACCATGCTAAACAATATACACAACATACTACAAATTATCGTCATGATAATGGCACTTATGTTATAGAGATAGAACAATTATCATATTTTGAGTTGTGACCAGTTACTTCATAGTGGAATGATACATTCCATTCATGAGAGGTCATACTTCTTATGTTAGATATATTACCTATAAATTATGAGGCTATTATTGGGCTTATTGGTTGGTATGTTACTTTTCAAGTTTTATATATTCAAAGTAAAAAAAATCTAAAAATAAAAACCTATGCATGACATGTGTTGATTTGTAATTCAGTATATGCAGCACTTATATATATATATCCATTTTTATAAAAAATATGCTTCACAAGTATACTTGAGTGAGTTGTATAACATACATGTTTTAATATCATATGCAATTATAGGTGGTGATATTGTCTTAGACCCATAAATTTTTGCATAGTTAAAACCACACTAATCCAGATAGTAACACACTGCTCTTTCTCGATTCTACCCAACTTATCCTAGTGAACACAAGATTTACTTTATCATATCCAAAATAGTCATAGGCCCTCTATAACTTTTATGTATCACATAAATTTCACTAGGGGAATATTTTACTGAGGTTTATCACTCTATGACTATCCTATTTATTATTACTATAGTACAATACATTGCATGAATATTTCATTATTTGATCACTTACTTTCACATTGTTATCTTACTAGATACTAGTGTTGTTGAATACACTAATGTTAAAAATTGTTTATGTAGATCAATTTCACTTATTCATGCATGTTTATCATGTTTACTTATTTTTTTCATGCTTTGTGTGTATTCATTTCTCTATATTGTGGACATATGAACATGTCCTTATTTACATATCTAAGTATTATTGTACCTTGTATGAAATCCCTTGGCCTTCTTTTGTCTTTTATGTGATTATACTTTTGTTATTTATGTCTATGGCATGGCTATGACTCTTATTTTTTATTCTTTTCTCATTTGTGATACCATGATAGATATCATGCATATACCTAGTTTTCTAATGCCATGATCAATATCATGCATCTTCTTGAGTAGTTTTATATCAGTTTTAAGTACTTAGTAGATGATCATTTATTCATTGTGTTCCTAATTTTTAACATCTATCTAGACATGAAACTATGTATGCTTGGTTCTACATAGATCATACATTACTATTTTACTCATATTATCGATATGATGACATGATCTCTAATGTTATCATTATTAATCCAAATTTAAATCTTTCTATAACATATTTTACTCAAATTTTTATTTTTATCTAAGTTATTATGTAGGACTTAAAACTCACCTCAAAAGAGGGGGTATACATGGCTTCTTTTCTTAGAGGACCAATATTCAAAAATCCATTGCATAGACATAATGTAACAAGACTTGCTCAATTAATCATAATGCATACTTAGTTTTTTCTCAAAAATTTCATTCAAATAGCACTGCACCATTTGGACAACAACATAGGTCTTGGTTGTCCAAAAAAATACACTTTCTTCCCAACAATCAGAAATAATTTTTTCCAAAATTCTTATAATCATATTCAGTCTACAAAATAATTTTTTAGTGGTTACCAGAAAACATTTTAGGTTTTTACACAAGATTATCATAAATGTTTCTCAAATTGGGGGCATCATTACTTTGATATTTTCTTGATATTAATATATTACAAGAACAAATATACTTAAATATTAAATTGGGGGAATGTGTGAATCACATGATCACTTTCTTGCTCAATTTTTTCTCTATTTTTTGCAAAAGGAACAACAACTCATGTCATTATCTATGGTGTATACACTAAACTTAGTTCATAATATTTTTCATGATTTTTGCACTAGTTTTACTCTAGAATGAATCCTATTCCACCTATAGTGGTTGATTTATATTTTTGCACTAGGTTTTTCATTAGAATGATCTATAGGAATTCATAGATCAAGTAGTAGCACTAGTTTAAGTGGTATGAATTTTTTTAGTGTCTAAAATCATAAAAAATATTGTAATTATTTTTGTACATCCTAGGAAATAATTTGGATCATTTAAAAAAAATCTCATTTAGTTATATATGTCCTAAGTTAAATTGTATGGCCTCAAACCCATGTTAAATCAATAGTACAACCCAAAGCTTCCACATATCTCTCTTGTACATCCAAATAGGTGTCAAAATTGATTTTTAATGCCCAATAGATTATAAAATCTCATTTGTATAGAATAATCACTCATCCAAAAATTGGATTTGTACATCCCCATGTTAGTTTGAATCCATGTTTACTATTTTATATGACCATTAAGTAACTTGTACCACTTAAATCCCTTATTAAATGCATTTTACAATAAGGTTTCTACCCCAAAAAAAAAAGTTTATATTATGTTGTGACAAATTGTATGGCATTTTTATATTTTATTGGCAAAGTTTTATAGTTTTAAACCATTCAAAACTCCTCCAAGTTCATTATGGATGGATTTTTCAACATCCAAATAAAATGTCCAAACCTTGGTAGAGTAGTGGAACAATATCCTATAGACCTAAAGGCATGATGATGAATAGTATGGCACAAATTTGATTTTTATTTATTTAATTTTCACCAATAATGTCTAGTGGGCCCCACAAGAGAACCAAACACATTTTTCACCTTGGATAAATTCACGAGTGAATTTTTGGTAAAAGGATTATATATATATATATATATATATATATATATATATATATATATATATATATATATATATATATATATATATAATTTATGTAGATTATTTTCAGTATACATTTAAGATAGAGTTTGATTGTTGCATTTATGTAGACAGACATTGATGAGTTTTCCCTCTCTATGGGATTCGATGAAGGCACTTCGGCCCATTTGAGACTGTTGAACTTAAGAGGTACAAGGATCAAATCTCTCCAACACAAGTTTTTAAGTCAAATATGTTCTTTTGAAAATGGAATATTATTGTTTTAAAATATTTTTAAAGAGAAAAGGGAGACAAAAGGTTGTATTTGTGACTTTTACATCTAGTTGATTTTTTTACCATAGGTATTCATGTAGCTATTCCGTAGGTTTTGGACTATTCTGGACACATTAGAGTGGTTTTTTATATTTATTTTTAGATCTCTATTATGATTTTTATGACAAACATATATTAATAAATGGAAAAACAATGTTCTTTAATGTACACTAGTGTATTTTTAGTTGAAACTGACACTCTACTCTTGCTTGAAAGATGCAACTAGAAATTATGTACTTAGGAACCATAATTATAAAAGAAAATTCCATTGCTTGTGTTATTGAATATGATGCAGTTTTAATTCATTATTTATAAGTCCTTATGGATCTGATAGCTAACAAAGCCATCACCACACCCATCTTATATGTTTTTTTAGGTCCAAGATCGAGATAAGCTATAGTGAAATCTTTTGGATAGATAGATGTGTGTTTCTTTCTATCATTTTTGGTTTTCTTCAATTCATTGATATTCCCAATGTGGAGAAAACATATATTTTTGGATTGGTTTTTTCTTGCATACTTATCGCCTAGCCCCTGATTGGGGGAAAATGTTGCATGTCTTTATATCAATCATTAGTGGTTGTATTGATGGGTTTATGAGTGAGACCTTATGTGGATTGATTTAGTTGAGCACACCTTGATTATGTTCTACTGCAATATGGTATAGAAATTTTAGAGGGGATGAGTAGGCATTGATCATGTTCATCTTTCATGCCATAACATGTGGGGTAGTGGGCTTATTATAAGTATGATCAGTTGATTAGTACCATGATATATAGTGTTCCAGTTGTAAGTTTAGAAGAGACTATTGATAACTTCATAGTCATATCTCCAAATCATATTTTATACCCTTTTTAATCAAGGGGGTTTTGTTAGGTCAGTTGATCTAAATCACGTGTTTGTATGTTGTTAGTGTTAGTTTATTAGTATGGGGTACATACACCCCTTTCATATTATTATATAGTTAGTAGTGTTAATAAAATAAATAATATTGTTAATAAGTTATTTGGTATGTTAATATGATGGTTAAACTCATCGAGGTTTCATAAAATAACCACCAAGAAATATTGTATAAGATTAGGATTTATAAATATTAAAATAATAAAGCTTTACCTTATTGTGAAAATTTTGTCCATCTTTACAATGTGGATTCTTATATTTACCTATGTGCATGGTCCTAACATATGCAATGGTATGATGATGAAGGGTCACAAGTCTTGAACACTAATTTCCTATAATCAAATCTTATATCAACGGGCATACAAACAAATAAGGAAATCATACACAACCTCAATACCACTTTGAGATGACATGAAGTGTGTATGTTATGATACCACTGATCTGAGGCATAGATGGAAATCTAGTGGAGAACCTTTCTTAATGGATTAAATGGGTTACGTACAAAAAAGGGTATATGAAAAAATAAAATCTAGCATATATCATAATGTAATAAGCAAAGGAAAGAACATAGAATAACAATGGTTTTCAAATTAGAATTGTAATAACATATTTATATTACACTTATTTATGTAGAGATCTAGGAGATTGGATATGTAATGTCTACAGACTACATAAATTCATTACAAATATCAAGAATAGAAGTGTACATTAATACACAAACGAATAATATGAAGTGTTACTTAGATATTTACAATGGTTGGTAACAATCGCTTCATAATTAATCATTAGTTTGATGGATTCTAATAATGTTATGATAGAGTTACGTTATCCAATATTGACATTAGAGGAGTTATGTACTATAGCAAGAGAGGAGTTAGGACTTACAGTTTTGCACACATTTTGAAGATGTTGTTGAAGCTATTGGTATAGTTACATGACATGTCAAGAAACACACATACATTATGAGTTAAATTAATGAATTAGATCATTTTATATAATTATCACACTAGTGTTTAAGTTCACGTCTATTAATTTGTATATCCTAGGTTGGGATACTTTATATTTTCCTAATTTAAAAAATATGAAAATGACAAGTAAATATGGGTTGAATCATAATGACTAATCAAATTCAAGAAAGTACCCTAACTAATAAATGATGTAATAGAATAATTTTTCCTCACTTGTAGAAGGATGATTGTAGTATTATATAAAAAATAAAAATAAAAATTATTTAATTATAACAAAGTCATAGATTCATGAAATCACGTAGTCACATGTATTTATATTATCAAGGAGCTTATAAAAGATAATAAATTTATGTATTTTTTCTTGTTATTCAAAAAATCTTTTGCTAATATATTATCTACTTGTTTTATTGAGTTTTCCTTTGAAATTGGTTTATATATTAGTGTTTGATTTTGTTTTTTATTGTACGAGTATGATCTAGGATTTTTTTAGCAAGTTACAAGGATCTTGAGGTTTTCTTAGCATTCCATAAGTTCCTTCATAGGGAATCAATCTCAAGGCACTTTATTCATTATATTATTAGAGATCATTTGTCCTTCAATATAATCATACCTAGGAGGATATGTAGCTTATTTTGATAGTTGAAGTCAGGTTTCCTACCATTGCCTTTCATCTTTAAATTTTTTAATCTCTTCTTTAAAATCCCTCACATCTATGTAAGTTTGAGAGGGATAATTACACTCATGCTTATATTAAAGGTATTACTTAGGTATTTGATCCAATAGGTGCACTCTTACCTTTCCCCAAGGATCCCACCTTAATGTGAATGCCACATGTAACTTGTATAGAGTGATTTATTGGTAGTTTTAATTTATCATTCAAAAATAATAATAAAATAGTGATTTATTAGGATGATGTATAACTTAGGGTAAATTTTAAAATTATCTTCTTTTAAAATTTAGGGTATGCCATTATAAATTTGGTAAAATACCTCTAGTAAAACTAACATGTTGGGCATGTAATATGGCATTCAATGAGGAAGTTATAATGCATCTTCCACCTTGATTACTGTGCATGGTAATGTAGAATCCAAATCTAAATGATATAAAATGATGGAATCATTTCTAAGGCTATATAAGGGCATTATTTATAATGCACTTCCCAATACACCCTATGAATGACCTTATTATAGATCAAGATGTGAGTGGTGTGATGCATGTGTTTATAATTTCTCATAAATAACATAGATAGGATTTCTCATCTCAAAGTTTTAAGGAGGGAAGAGGTCTCAATTAAATTATAATTAGAATCAAATGCAATGAAGTATAATAGAGCTCATATGAAAAATACCTCCTAGTTTTTAATTTTTAATTTACTCAAAATAAAATAATCTTTCTCTAATTAAGTATATCCATCTCATCCAAAATATCATACAAGGGTACCCTAGTGAGATTCATGTGTTTGATGTCTTTATCTCCCCAAACTCTATTAAATAAGACCATAGATTCTATAATGGGAGAGTTTAATTGATTCACTATGTACAAATTTTGAGATGACTTGGTTCTCCACTATGAAAGATATTTAGGAAACAATCATTGATAAATTCAATCACACTTATTATTTTTCTAGTTTGTTATAAATTATTCATTGTAGCTAAATTAGAATGGGTTAACCTTTAACATTAATTTAATGGTGATTCCAAACAAATATGCCATCAACCTTCTTATCAAGGATAGCAATTTATATCCCTTCAATGCACAACACTTACATATATCCAAAATAAGGTCATAAAATTGGAATACCACTAGCCTCACACATACTATTTTTAACATGGATAAACTAATGTTTTGAAAATATTCAACATCGATATTGAATTTTTTTGGTATGAGTTGGGTTTTTTAATCATATTTATAATATAAATGCATCATTGTGATTGAAACATGTTAAAATATACTACATAAATTATTTATCACTCAACTCCCTCCTCAATGGTTACTAAATGTGTAACGGTTTTATGTAACCACCAAATTTTGACATAATGCAACATTCTAGTCCATTGATGATTGCACATCTACAAAATTTAAAACATGTGTTGTCTCTCTAATTTGACATGTTTTCTTGCTCATTAGATCCCTCTATTATATATTTTGATTCAAGATTCTCACCATCCAAGTGTTTTATCTTTCTTCCTAGCCATTTTTGTTTTTCATAGGTAGGTGGTGAAACCATCGTATCAATTTTTGAAACCACTTATTTGAATTAATCGATGGATTTGTCATGTTTATCCATATGAGTAAACCAATGGCTTGGAATAGAATAATATGTGTTTCATGTGCCATGTCCTCTCATTTGGATTTACATATCCCTGAAGTTGTAGTCAAATACATTCATTGTTCCCCTCCTTTCCCTATTTATACCTCCTTAATTTTCTCTTTTTAGGTCAGAATACAATTAATTATAGCCTAGTTCTCTATGTTATACCAATTTAAAACCTCCATTTAGTTATCTTTCAAAATTTTAATTTATTGTAGTCATTTGTGTAGATTTTTTTAATCTTGATTTATGGATTTCCCTTGAGACTATATGTGACAAATCATACTTGGAGATTACATCCTAAGAACTCTTCACTTCTTCCCTCTATACTAGTTTATCATATGGTGAGTGGAAGATTAGATATTTTAGCTCACTTTATAACATAGATTATATTAGAGTATAGTTTAACTTATTTTTTGTTAGTAGTTTGTTTCATGCTCCTTGTTCATTATTTCTCTTTATAAAGTCATTCATAATTTTTTGTTCCTATTGAGGTATTTATCTTTGGCTTAGATTATTCAAGGTTTAGATTGGGATTTTCCATAGCTCTCATCTTACACTATCATACATCATTTAAAGTGTGCCATTTCATTATATATTAAGTGTTGTTTCAATTCCATTATCCTAGTTAGTTTATCAAGTGTATAACTCCTTCATGTATAATCCATTCCTAGTTGTGTTGAATTACTCATATCTTGTTCTTTTATTTTTTTTATAAAACAAAACATAGTCTCAATATTTATTGTTTTCATATCCATTGCATGCGGATAATCAATTCTTTATTCACTTTTTATCATTTGATTAGTCTATCCAACCAAAGGCATCTTCATCAATATGTGTTTTTTTGTTTGTTATAATAGTTTTTAGTTACTTGTGTGTTTTTACTTGTAAAGTATTTAATTTTAGTAACAATTATTCATTTAATTTTATGTCTTACATATCAAAAACATATAAAAACTTATGATAATTACATATTTACTTACATTGTTGCAATCAAACTTTATTTTCAGTGAAGCTAAGAAATTGTATGTAAATATTGGAAAAGTTAGTTTCTATTGCTTCTCTTTATTTACTTGTAGTAGGTAGAATTATTTCATTTTTAATATATATATATATATATATATATATAAGATTAATAAAGCTACATTATTTTTTGTTTTA